>CM052221.1:6617609-6815971 GCA_028454225.1 Lasioglossum leucozonium | reverse complement strand
TGACCACTTGACCACTTGACCACTTGACCACTTGACCACCCGACGACTTGACCACCTGACCACTTGACCACTTGGCGCAATATTTTGTCCACGTTTGCGAAAGGGCTAATTGAATATAAGATTTCCGTTCTCGAGTAAACCGAGGCGTATACTTTCAATCAAATTAGACGCAACATTTCGTTATCCCCTTTAATCCGTAACTCATGTGACAGCATATTACGTTTTATAGTCTCTGCACACAAAGGCATATGCATTCATACGTCGCACTGTATTAGAAAGAGAGAAATTAGATACATTACTTTGACGTCAAGAGCTGCACCGTTTTGTTATTTTTGCAGGTACGTTTATACGATAAAGGCCACCGGTCGTTATTTCTGCGACTTTTTACAAAGCGTCGACAATATTCACATGCAAATGAGATTCACGTATCCGAAAATGAAAAGCCCATCGATGTACACTACACACGTTGACAAGGATGGCGTGGTGTTAGTTTATCGGAGTACTAGACAAGGTTTCACGCATTATTTTATGGGTAAGAGATGTTGATTTTCTGGAGAACATACATTTACTTCTACATTTTCAATACGCAGAGTAAGTTACAAGAACTACTGTCTAAAGTAACTTTAACTAAAAAATTTGTTTACACAATCTGCAGTGAGTGTGAAAAGTATTCGTACACTCTTTAAAACCGAATAACTTTTTTAAAATTAGACAATACGATTTGAGTTCTTTAGAGATGTTAGAAGAATTAGTTTAATTAGAATCTGCGATTTAAATAAATCGCAAGCTCTCAATTCAAAGATTTTTGCATGTGACACAGACATTGCATGATTTCAATGAAACTTTGTACGTGTATACAACTTACATAGATATACAAAATAAATGTTTGAAATTTTCATTACGGGCACAGATGAAAAATTTAAAAAACGCGACCTTTACATTTTGCTACGCAAATGTGACGAATAATAATTTTTGAAAACAATTATTTATAGTACACATTAACTAGTAAATTAATCCTCCTAACATCACCAGAAAGCTCAAATCAAATATGGTGCAATTTTCAAAGTTATACGGTTTTGAAAAGTGTAGGAATACTTTTTACACTCACTGTATAATATAGGTACCGAGTAAATTTCATATATCAGTTCTTACTGGCTGAGTAACATTTCTATTTTCAATATTATTCAGTAAAAATTGATTGAGCGAATCTCAACGTCTGCAGGTCAACTATTCCAAATAGCGGAGGACATTTACAAAACGAAATTGAACATCAGGGTGTTAGAAAGTTCGAACAATATCCCAGGGTCCAGGAATGTGATGGTGAAATTTCGGATCGATTTTGACAATCGCGAATACGTAAGGATGATGGTTGGAACAATCTTGTTTCGATGCCTGTTGTCACGTTCTGATGCTCGAAGTTCTTTAGATCGCGAAGGACAACAAAATAAAGACGCCGCTGGTGAAAGAGTTAGCGCCGGTGTCCTGTACCTTTCTTTTACGGCTTTTTCCGTTCGGGGTCGTGATAAACAAGGATATGCGAGTTCTCGGGGGCGGTGAACGATTATTGCAAGCGTGGGGCGGCAGCTCGTCCATTCTGAACAAACACATCACAGAAATCTTCAAATTGCGCCGACCTAAAGGGATCTCGTTCACGTGGGGCAATGTAAGCGAACGTTTCGTATAAAGAGAATTACACACCGCTATTTTTTCTCGTTATTTAAATACGTTACACAAATGCCGATAAAAACGTTACAAGTCGAATCGCCAACCTTTACATAATTACGTCATACACCCGCACAGGTGATGTACTTGCATTCGGTGATGTTTGAGTTAGAACTGATTCGATCGATCGATGGAAATACGAAGTCTGACAATAATGCAAGTACAAGCTCGACTTTAGACAGACGAGGCAGCCAGGGGGCCAGGAGCATTTTGTTGAAGGGCCAAATGCGATACTTGGAGGACATTAAGGCGATCATTTACTTGTGCAGCCCCTTGTAAGTCCGAAGGAGAACATTCTATTTAAACGTCAAGCTGTCCCAGACGGTATTTATTTGTTGCAATCTTTATGCGTTTATTCTTTAAATTTAATAACAAACATTAGCACCAGTCTGTTAGAAAACTCTGACCGAGTAGGATTATTATAATTAAGCACCCAATCGATAAATTTTTTTTTGTTAATCTGATATAACGTAGGCTTAGATTACTTGCTAGGCAAACAGCAGAGTTGGACAGTAATTGATTATATGAGTAATTAATTACATCTTGAATTACATCAGCAAAAGTGGACTACATTTTCAATAAGAAAACAGTTAAATGGTCCAAAACATAAAAATAGTGGTTTAAAAGAACAATTTCTGTAATTGTAATTGTTAGACGCAATTTCTTTCAATGACTCTAATTGTAATTTTATTTCTGAAATTACAATTACTGGTTGAGTCAAAGTAATTGCAATTACAATTACAATTACATGTAATTGTAATTTTATTTCTGCAATTACAAATAACAGTAATTGGTAAGTAATTGTAATTGTAATTGAAATTACTTTTTGCCCAACTCTGGCAAACAGTTCAGTTATGGTCTATGTGTTGGTCCAACCGAGTGGTACCGCGGCGTGTTGGTTCGGCGATTTTAATTCCCCCTTTAAAAAGCTGATATTTCTTTAACACTGAATCTACCGAGCACTAAAATCGATTAATATATTCTATCTGAAAAAAACGATAAGACTGTATTTATTGGATTGTGTACCATTGTTTTTCTTGCATAGTATGTGCTGGAATAAGGAAATTTATTGAAACATTTCCCATAGAGGTTTACTTTAATAGTTGTTAGAAATGCGAGTCTGTTTACAAACGGCACAGATGGCCCCTCGACTTTTAACGTGTTTATTTCGCGAAGAGGCCTTTCCTTTTTCCGAGGTTCGAATGACTTCGGGAAAGGGGGCCATAAAAATCAAGAGTCGAGGGGCCATAAATTAAGAGGTCCACTTGGGCCAGCCTGCACGCACTGCTCCGGGGATCATATTGCAATGAGTTTTTAGAAGTCCGCTAAGACGTCTTGAGGGAGTGACTTTTCTCCTCCACGGACCGGGAAGATCCCCCTCCCTCGAGTCGTCTAGCGAATAGGGATGATTTTTCCCCCAATTAGCGGATACGTCCGCCCAGTTGTTTTGCACATAAATAGAACTGACCCCGGAGCAGAGGGCAGTTGTCGGCTAGCGTTAAGATTTTTATAGATTTTTGGGACTTGAGTATTCGAGAATTCGCGGTAACGGTAAATACAGTACGCGACTATTTTGTTCTATTCGGAAGTCGTCGATGTGTATGTCGGTATCCGGGTGCGTGTGTCCAATAAAATATAGTTTTCCTGTATTTTTAACGAGTTTGTGAAGTGCCTTTATTCAACCATCACAGTCCTTCTATCAAATCCAACAATAGTTGTTAAAGAAAAAGTCTGAAACCGGACAATTGACCGGCAGTGGTAGATTTAGCGTTAGGCTTGTATATTAATGGAATAAAGATGATCGAAAATACGGTTCAACAGAATCAACAGTTTGGACGAGCTGTTAAACATGGGCCTGTATTTGAACGATTTGAACCCTCACGGGCTGAGTCGGGAAATGTTTCTGGCCGGATGGCAGCATTGCGGAAGGTACAACATCATTTATTTTCGGATGAAATTCAATGATCACCGACCACTCGATTTCTATTCGTTTCAGATTGGAAATGATGTTCGAAAGAGCGGAGCAGAGATCGACAGAGTTAGAGAACAGCTACGCGTTGCTGGACCGTTGGAAGAACAAAAGCGACGAGCTTTTATATTCTATGATCCCTCAGACGGTGGCTGATCGTTTGAGAGCTGGCGCGTGCCCTTTGAGCACTTGCGAGGTATGAGAAAGCAATTTTTTTAATACTGTAGTCATGTTATAAATACGAAACTGGAGATTGAGTATTCGTTCGATACACGAATTGACGAACAAAACGCGATTGGTGCAATTGTAAAGAGAGAATATTTATTTTAAAAATTATATTTGATTTTATGAGCTCATTTCGACGGTTCTCCATAGTCATTCGAGTCGATCTCCGTTCTATTCTGCGAGCTCTGCGACTTCGATTACTCGACCATCGAAGGTGCAATGGACATCGTCTCGTCGATGAACGCCGTTTTCTCATGTTTCGACTCTTTGATGGACCAATTCAACGTGTACAAGGTAATCCCGCAGGCGTTCCCGTGGTCCGTAACGCGTTATTTGATTGTTACGAGTTCCGGCAGGTGGAAACAGTTGGTCGAATTTATATGGCCGCCAGCGGCGCACCCGATAGGACTGAGAATCATGCACAGAACATTGCGGACGTTTCGTTGCAGTTGATAAAACACGTGCAGTCGCTTAAACTGCCCTCCGGCCTCGATATACACATTCGAATAGGTAATTCCGCACATGATATATTTTCAAAGAATTTGATTGAAAAGCGAAAATCGATTAAACGGTTCAAAATTACAGGTGTAGGTGTTGTTTTCAACTAAAACGATTCAGACAACAAACAAACATTTACATTTGTATCTTGCAGTAAATGCTGACAATTTTTCTGAATCTGAAAATCTGAATCAGCTGTTTTTTTTTTAATTCAGACGATATTTTTCCGTGAAATCTGAAACTCTGATCGCTAAATTTCGCATTGTCGATAAACTTCTGACGAATTGTGAAAAATTGCTAAAAATAATTTGGTCCAAAATGTTACAAATTGAAAAATTCGTTGAAAAAATATTCTTTGATACTTTTGCAGATAATTCGTCATTTTCGACCAAAAACAGAGTTCAAATTAATTACTGTACTATTTTTTAAACAAAATTATAACGATTCAACACACAGAAGATTTCTCGAGGATCGGAAATTTCATGTTCGAATACTTCCCGGATCCATTTTATATCGTCAAAGATCACGTCGACGACGGGATAGAAAAATCTTCGACGTTCCTCATGATAGATATGAATGATTCGATGGAGCACGACTGCAAAATCGCGTACAAACGTGTTCTACTTTCTTAGGAATTCATTCTGGACCAGCTGTGGCAGGTGTTGTTGGAATCAAAGTGCCGAGATATTGCTTCTTCGGGGACACGGTGAATACTGCCTCAAGAATGCAGTCAACTAGTACGGTGAGTTCACTTTTGCTGCATTTTTACTAGGGAAAGATAAAGTAGAACGTCTCGAACTGCCAGATCAACAAATTTCTCGTCAAAAAGTATTTACACGTTTCTCGCCATCGACGTAATTACGATATTTCCTGTAATACGATAGGGGACATAATTTGATTAGGTCAGAATTAATTTTTAACTGAAATTATCAAAAAAAATATTTTAAAAAATAATGAATTAAGTTTCCTATCAAACTTCTGATAAGAGCAACGCTTCTGGATACCTATAGAAATTCAACAGTCTTCGGACGGAAATGATATTAAGAAGAAATTAATAAATAAAAATTAAATAAAAATAATATTTTAAAAAATAGTTTTAAAAAAAATGAATTTCTCATCAAACTTCTGATAAGAGCAATGCGTCTAGATGCCCATATCAGTCCAACAGTTGTTTAATTGTCAATGAAATTGCATAAACATTCTATTGTCCACATAAATTCTGTCACAGCCAGGGAAGGTACATATCTCAGCAGACACCAAAGCACTGTTACCCGAAGATCGTTACCGCATTGACTCGCGCGGTGTAGTTTCCGTCAAGGTTCGTATCGCTAATCTTCTTGTCGCGAGACGCGTGTTGTCAACATTATTGTTAAACCGCAGGGTAAGGGCAACATGGAGACCTATTGGTTATGCGAAATAGCGGAACCGGACGTTCAGCCGACTGCAGAAGAAGCGACACAACCCGAAGGACTTCTAGTTACTGACGTTTAGCACGAAGCGAGTGGCTGCGTTTAGAAACAGATCGCATTGTTTCACGCTTTGGCAATTTACTCATTAGCCAATAATCAACCGTTTTGCACCGTATTTGCATTTTTAATTATATCAATTGATCATAAATTGTACGTTGAGAGTGATTTAGGCATACAGTAAAGTCTTGATCTAAGAAAAATCCTCGGGCCGCGCTCTGTTTCTTGGATCGTCTAGTTCCACTATTTGTGACAGCGCAGAAGAAAACTGATTGCACAGCGTCAATTGAACCTGGACTACTGATGCTCCGGGAGTCGATGACGTAGATCGGCTATCCCCACTAACGCGCTCCGATGCCTGTCTGAACCTGCCGCGACAGGTTCGCGCTTGTCCGGCCGGGTGGCTGTTACTGTACATCTTGGAGAAGACAATATAATTTATAAATTAGGACGCGCGCTAGTTATGATAAATAAATGTTTCAACACCATTGTCATAATTCGTATAAATTTATTTAAATATACGCTATAAATATCGAACGAATACTATGATAGGACCATTAACAGATAGGACATTACCGTCATGTCTCTAGTGACATTTTCTCGTCGTTTTCACATCCTGTTTTTCATTAAGTTTTGGATATTTATTATTTTTATAACATAATAAATAGAGTTATCGTTATCAGTGTAAGTACTATAGCTACTGCTCGTAAACAACGCAACGAGTTCCGTAATCTCACAAGCGTGTTGAGAGTATTAAATAACAACCTGTTGAATATTTATTGTATAATCAGCAAAGAGTATTTTGTATCGTAAAGGTAGTCAAATGTTAACGACATATTTATACATTAATGGGACAGATCACCAAGATCGATTCAAGATAAATGGCCCTTCAATTGACCGTGTAAAAACGCAATTATTTTTTGCTGAAATACATATCAATAGTTCAGCGAATATTAATTATTGATATCGTTAGCGGTTCTATTTTTTCCAAGTTTTTGTAACTTTATAATGAAACTTATGCTCGACACCTATTTATATGAATTGTAAAAGTAAAAAGGGATATTTGTGTTTTCATTGTGAAATAAACACGTTCAAAGATGTCTATCCGAATTTTCAATTGCATAAATGTTCATCCCCGATGATAACAGTACCGTGATCGCTAAAGGGACATTCATCTTACGTCTGCTGACGAACAACCATCACCTCGTTGCAGCGTCGTCCGCGGTATAAGCGACATTATGGCACGAAACAATTGGACCAGTCGGAACCGTGCGCTGGTGTCGGGAAAGGCGCGCGAGTTTTCATCGAAATTCCACGTCCGAACAAACAGAGAAAGTTCCGGAGACTTTCTTTCTCGTACGTTCGATATTACGAGCCTTGCCTCGGAGTACGTGCCTTAATTTTCAATTGTTTCGTCACCACCCGTGTGTATGTGTCGCGTCCCATCAACAAGAACACCATTTTGTCCGACTTGTGTCTCTTAAAAACTGAACAGTGCATTTGCTGATAGCAACATTCGTCCGATGATATCCATTGAACATTTCTTACGAAACTCGTTAACCGTGGAAAATAAATAAATAATGAGACTCGAAGTTCTCCCCACCATGTTCGCTCTAGACTGCGGAAGTTTGCGCCTAATATTTCTGCAGGAAAAAATTAAATAAATCGGATTCGTTTATGAACGTGCTTGGCGATTAGAGAGTCTCAAAAATCTATTCTTTTCACTTGGCATCATTCTGCACACTCTGTGACTTAATTAACCCTAAACCTACCACTTTTATATTTTGCATTCTACAATTATAAAAAATATACAAAATCGAAATAAATGGAGCCTTGTCATTTTTTTGCAGCTAAAACATTTGTATCGCTTTTAGCGCAAAAGTAGGTTCAGTGTTAAATAATTAAAATATTGTCAGAGTCGCAAGGTCATTGCGTCGATTAAACAAATCGTTGATAGTTTACGCAACTATCGAATAGTGCAAACCGCAAAACAATTTATAATTTTATTTGAAAATGATGATTTTATACTTTATATTTTACGCTAGTTAGCATGCCACTTGTATACTTCCGCAGTCTAATGGCTTCATAAACTGCGCTACTCCACTCCGTGTGGATGGTGAACTTCCGAGAACATCAGCAGTAGTCCTCGAGTACTATAAGTTTCCGGATTTAAATAATCCGCGTGGATATTATGATGCGCCGCGTCCTCGCAGGACGGAGTATTATGTCAGTCACGAATGTCAGTTGTCACTCAGATCAACAGTAACAGGCGTCCATGGTGTTGCGGTTGATCCATGTCAGATATCGATTCACTCTGCTGTAAACGCCTGGGTAGCCTGGCCTGGCGCATCCTTCGCCCCAGGACACGACTCCTGCGAACGTAAGATTTACGGTAATGCCTGGACGTACGCACACGCGAGACGGAGTTCGCGTTGGCAGCTTTGGTAAATAAAAAATGGCAACTTCCCGAGAAACCATAGCGCCAATCGATAGAACATAGTACTCACCAACTATATGATAAACGTTGTCGTTGGCGATGTGCAATGGACCACCGCTGTCTCCCTAATAGAACAAAGTCGAGGAATAAATTGACAGCGTGTGTGTGTGCTATGTATAATGTACATGTTCCAGCGAATTATAGGATTTCTGTGTAAGTAAACGATAATCCAGTTCGTCGTTGATATTACCTGACACGAATCCTTCGCACCCTCTTTGTAACCAGCGCAGAGCATATTGTCCGTGATCCTTCGCGACGGATACTTCGTGTTGCGACACTCAGTGTTCGTGAGTATGGGCACATGAACCTCCTGCAGAGTTTGGGAAATGGGACCGGATTCCTCGATCGCGCCCCATCCGGTCACTATGGCCTTCACGCCGGCGAAAGTTTTCTCTGGGAAAGAAATAGTATAAATACAGTATTGTTTTGATCTAAGAAAAACCCTCGCGTGCATGTAGAGAAGGATGGTGCTGCGAGAGTCGATGACGTAGCTCCGCTACCCGGCCGGCGAGCGCAAGACCGGACCTGTTCCAGCCGATTCCTACGTCATCGACTCTCGGAGCGGCGTGTTTACGATGCGTTTCTCGTGAAATCTACGGTTTCCATTTTCTTAGAGCAAGGCTCTGCTATGATAAAAAATGTAAAACCGGTCGTGGCAAGATTAAAATTGTTTACTCATTTATAATTGACAGTATAAGGGTTCAACGAATTCTCAAAAATGGCATCAATGATCGCAAATGAAAAATCGAGATTTACCTCTTTCCGGAAGACACGCAGGCCTCATTTTCCCCTCAAATTCAATGGATTCGGTTAACCGGACTAGGGCAATGTCGTTGTTATAGTTGGACGTTGAATAACCGCTGTGCTTCAGCACACTGTCGACCTTAAACGTTCGCGCCTCGGCTTCCGTCGTGTTCCGATTGTGCACCAATATCTGAACCGACATGAGTTTCGGATTGAACCTGTTCAACGTATGAATACGGAATGAATATTTAAAAAAAGGAAGAAAATAATTAAAACCATCTAAATTTTTCACCGGGAAGAAAGAAATTTTCGTCTCCTTGCAGAATTCTCTAAGTGAAATTCATTTCAATTCAATTTTTTATCGATCGTAAAATGTTGAAATCAATTAATGTTTTCGATGTATTAAGTTGTTCGTAAAGTCATTTCGTTTCGTTAAGGAAAAATGAATGCCAAATTTTTACTATTTAGAATAAGTTTTACAACATTTTGTTCTATGATCTTTTGCGATTTTTCGGGCAACTTAAAGACTCCATGCTCGTAGAATTTCTGTTTTTTATTAGCAAAAAATTGAGTTGTATGACTTTATTTGAACGAAATTACTTTTCGAACGACCTAATCTTCTAAATCGACAATGATGCTCTCCGTTGCGGGAAAACTAATCAAAACAGAAAGTGAAATCACCTGTCAACGCAATGCGCCGCAGTTAATACATAGCGAGAGTTTATAACAGATCCGCCACAATAGAATCGTCCTCTGAACATCATTAATGCCATCCATGGATATTGATTAACTTGAGTCTCCGTGCCGCCTACTATACGCCTTTGTGTATTCGTCAGCCCGCATTCTGTGGTATAATATAATATAATTAATTTTTGTTATTATTATTTTGAACATTGCGATCAGTATTTATCATTTTCGAAAAGATTAGGAACGAATTTATAAGTAAGAATGCGAAAATAAGGTGTTAATAACATTTGATACATTGAAAACAATCGAACAACATTTACCGTTTTATATTTTATCATAAATGCGTAAAAATCCGCGGTCTATTTATGAGTGAAAATTTCAAGGAACAATTTATCTTACTGCAAGCCGGACAGTGTTTATTAGGATTCGCTGGCGGCGGACGTCGAGTTGTTGTTGTTGTTGTTGCTGGCACTGGCACTCCTATGACACCGTACAACCATTCCCAGAAATTTTTGTCGTCCACCGTCGTCACGTTATTCGCTGTACCGTTTAAAGTGACCTCCGGTTTTTCTATGACTGCTGCTTGTGCATCCTACAATGAATATTCATTTTGTTTATTAAAAGTTTAAATTGAATAGGGACGAGCGCGTGAGAAAGTAGCATGGAGTTTAGTTTGTAAACTAGTTAAATTAATTTTAGTTAAGGACGTGCTGCGGAAAATTTATAAGAAAATCATGTCTCGGAGAACAATACGTAATTAACCTCAGTGCATAATAACGTGCTTGATTAATCAGTTGTATAGTAATATTCAGTTTGGATTTTCACAAGATTTTCTTAATAATTTTAATAAGTTGACAGTAACACAACTTTATATATTTCTATGATTCATAAAATTGCTAAAATGCTAAATAAATATTTTATAAGACTTATATATAATATTTTATAAATAAACAAAATTATTAACGCTAAACCTACCGAACACTGAAAGCGATTAAAATGCTTTAGCTTATAAAAGTGACCAGGCTTTTAGTAATTTTTATTTCAGAATGTGCTTATATAAAAAAATATCTTTTCGATAATTCTAAAATGATAAACGTAGAACCGGTCATTTGACGGCAGTGGTAATTAATTAATCAATCCGATTTGTCAGAAGCGTCGGCAGTATTCGTGGGACAGTTGCTTACCTCCTCGCAGTTGATGTTACGCATCGCCGCAACGAAGACGAGCATGCAAACTAACGATCGAATCCACATTATCACCGTACACTATAATTCTGTTGGCCGTTGCACACGATAGCAATACCGTTGATAACCGAGTCGCACTCCGGCCACTGAATAAAAGAAGCGAGCAAGTTCAATCGGCGGACAATACACTTCCTACCAAGACGGCGTACACTTTCACACAAGTCTTCGGTTCAGCGTCACATCTATATTTATACGGAATACTGGACTGGCGAGTAGTCCAAGTGAAAATTTAGGCTAACCGTATGTAAATTTCCTGCCGGGCGAATATTATCGACGGGCCCCGAACATCTTCGTGCCAGCCGAAGATTTCGGCACGCCAATGACGATAGTGGTTCTTGGCCACCTCGCCGGAGGTAATTCACCTTTACGCTGTTTTCGATGATCCTCTCTGGGCATCGGAAAAAAGGACCAAACAGGCGCAATGATTAATTAACACGTTCGACAGCGAAACCAGTTTGTCGTTTCGCGGTGGGCTTGGCAACTTTGCTGATTAACCCTTTCATGGTGTTTCGGGTCTGTCTCGACCCGGCTGGATATAATACAATTTTTTAAATTACCATCCTATTGAGTTCAAATTTGTTATCCTTATGCATACTTTAAAAACAGTGAATAAATCTTTTTGCGAAATTAATTGCAGAAAAAAGATTCGATTTTGGGTATTTTTCCGTTAGCCGGGCGCAAAAGAAATAATGTAGAACCAAACGCGAGCCAAGTCGCCGAGCGAAGCGAGTGACAAAACAGTCAACGGAATAAAAGTCGAAAGCGTTCAACTATAAAGAAATACTGTAAAAAAAATAGTTTTACCCAAAAAGAATGCTTATAATTATTGGTCTGGGTTAGGTTATAATTATATATGCTTATAATTATTGGTCTGGGTTAGTTCTTCAGTTCTGGCTAAATCCGAAATTTTATCATTTTCCAAAAAAAAAATTATGATGGAAGAAAAAAAGGAAAACGTGCTTCGTTTTGAATGAATTCACGGAATAAAGCACATGGCCCCAAACGAACATGGTTGTAAGAAAGAACCTTATGGTTGTAAGAAATTTGGCGGAATTCTATATTATTGCTTTTTGCACCCGGCTAACGGAAAACCGATTTTGTAATGAATGAATTCCTTAAACTTTTATGTTAAGTATAATTTCACTATTACATTCATTTTCTCCCTTAATCTTTTTTCAATTATTCAGTTATCTCAATGATTAAGAACAATTTTCTCTCAATTTAAAATTAATTTACTCCACGTCAGCAAAATTTTTAAATGAACGAAAATTAATATCTTACTGTTTACGATGTAGAGAATTAATTAATGTAAAAAGAGGCTGCGTAGAACTTGTTAACGCAGGCTCGTGTGCTGGAGTAGCTGCAAGTAGTGCTATCTGGAGATCGCTATGAATTCGATCGCCGCAACAATGCTTCTTCGCGTCAGACGTAACGAGGTAACCATTACAGTAGACGACTCGGTAATTATCTTGCCCCTGAAAAAAAGCCCGAAATCATGGCTACGATCTGACCCTGGTGATAAGCCGAAATAAGGCAAGGCTTCTGAAAACATTACTCATACGTTGTGACAACAAAGCAATGGCCCACCCGCATGAGGGTAATGTGACCCATATACCTTGACCCACTGTCATGGGTTACTGGTAAGATACACACCTCTGTCCTACATCATCTTATCGTTTCTCTCAACATTAACTAGAACTTCGATAACTCGGCTCGTGTACATGGTAATCCTGTCAACGAGTCGGCCAGTATCTTTATTGTCTTTTTCACGACCGAACTGATTCTTTTTTCATAATGAAAACACTTGGCAAAGATCACAATTACCATCCGCAAACACTTTGCAAGATCGGTCTTGCGAAACGTTCGTTTATGCCTTCAGAAATAATTTCCATTAAAAATTTCCAGTTTCCAGTTTTTCCAGAAAAATTTTCTATACAGTAATCTTACAGCGCGTACAGAATGTATGTACAGAATATTCTTATTCTTTCTTAAATACTGGCAACAGTAGTGTTCGACTTTCCGAAATTATTTGGCTTAATAATTAATAATTAAAATTCATATAAAATTTTTCTCACGAATTTTCTAGCTTTTCTAATCGTGTAAGACGTTTGTAATCGATCGGTAAACGTTTCCAGAAATCATGTTGACCAGGTTTTTCATGAGCGGTCGACGTGCCGGTATAAATCACGAACATTCGAGCATAAATGCATACGCCGAGGCACGATGTTCCGAATTAACATTCAGTCAAAACCAAAACACACGTTGAGAAACGCGGTGGCCATTACGATAGGAGGGTACGCATAAATTATCCAACACTTTCCTGCACGTTAGCAATTCTCCCGCTTTTACTCGCATCTTACAGCACCAGCCGATAAACGCGCGCGTTTCTCAACATCATTTAACGATGCAAGTGTCAGTTCTGTTCCTCAAATCGTGCACACTACGTACCTTTTATTGCACAAAACACTAACAGGGGAAGTTCTCGAATAAATACGAAATAATTATGAAACTTCACGCACGCGAGTAGAGCAACTTTTTCCTTTGCTACTTCTCGTATTAAAGGGGTGAAATCAGCCGTTAAGAAAATTTCAATTGTTTTTCTCTTGCTCGCTGCTCTTTGCTTGCTTACAAATAGACAGCGGACCTTTATGCGTTTACAGCAAAATTGAAAATTGTTGGAAAATTTTCGAAATCAAGGGAAGAGATAACATTCAATTTGGTTTCTGTTTTTTCCAATCGACGCAGACAATTTTTATTTTACACAAACATCCGCTGTCCACTTATAAATGTTAAATTAGTACGTAAGAGAGATGCGAACTGACCCGGACTCCTGGCTGAGAAAGCTGAGCATAATAAATAAATATTCCGTTATATCGATCGGAAGAATTTTAAATAAATTATCCGTGATGTCAGCGCTACAGGTTATATCCAATTTTAACTATTTAAGCAGTTTTGCAATTAGAAATTTCCCGACGATTCGATCCTAATGAGGATCATTCTAACAATAAATAAATAATGATAAAAACCAATATTGAACTTTCTACGAACCCTCTAGCGATCGGCTTCATTCGCCAAGCAAGTTTATGTGCTCGCTGTAAATTTACATGAGACGTTATGACTTATTAAATTATCTCCGATACCTTCAGCGAGTAATTAGTTGAACGGGAAATGTCGTCGTTGCGAATGGGATTACCAATAGACGACCGGAGAGCGAGAAAAACAATGATACGATCGTCCCCACGGTTGTTCGTTAAATGTTTGTTTTGCCTGGCCTTAAAAATTCTGAAGACACGCCGCTATTACATTGACCCCGATTTTCGAACCGCAATGGTAACCCAGTAATGTTACTCTAGCGCCGCGAACTTCTTGGAATCGCCTGTAATAAAATGTTTACTCCTCCCGCCTGACAGTTCGCGGGAATTATTTCACGGATCTTACAGAACGGTCCGATCATAATTCATTTAATAAAGCCAATTGAAATTGTGTCAAATTGTTTCTAGAATTAATATTGTTAACCTGGTGCCAGGGCAGAATATTTTGATAAAAAAAAAATAAAGCACATTGTTACGGAGTCTTCAGTCTAGAAATATGGATACAGATTTTCCACGATGAAAATAATTTTTTTTATTGATCCTCACAACTCTTAAAAAAATTAAGCACATTATTATACAGTGTTCGGTCTAGAGATATGAATACAAATTTTTATTAGGGACCACGATTAGCCACAACAATAATATTTTTATTGATCCACACAACGCTTAAAAAAATTAAGCACATTATTATACAGTGTTCGGTCTAGAGATAAATTATTAGGGACCACGATTAGCCACAACAATAATATTTTTATTGATCCTCACAACGCTTAAAAAAATTAAGCACATTATTATACAGTGTTCGGTCTAGAGATATGGATACAGATTTTTATTAGGGACCAGTAGTCCACGATAAAAATGATTTCTTTTCTGTTAACCCTTAAAAATGGATTTTGACGACCAAAAATGTTCAAGAAGTTTTCTTAAGCTCTCCAGAGACTAGGTTCACTGTACAATTGTTTTCAACGATTTCTCGAGCATTCGAAGTTTCATGTTCACATACCTCCCGGGGATCCAGCACGTACGACTCTCCGGAAAAGTCTGCGAAACTTTACCAGCCTAAACTCGATTTCCAATGGTTCGTCTTCGGACATGTGGTACCTCGGTCCTCGAACTCGACGAAAACGCACGATCGCAGGCGGTTCCTCTCCCATCATCTCCGCCTACCAGCGTGTAGGATTGGTAATCCATCGTTCTCCTTCGAACAATGCCAGAGGAGGATCGCTAACGAAGCCTTCGAGGTGACGAAAGTGACATTGATCCAGTCAACTAGATCTGGAAAATTGAGTGGTACGGTGGTGGCGGGGGCAGGGGAGGAGAGAGTTGTAAGTCGTCAAATAAGATGAAGAACAATAGGAGGCGAAGGACACCGAAGGTGTAGAAGGGGTAGGGCAATGGTAAATCCGTATTGACATTGCTCGTTGACGATGCTCGACTGTAGGAGACAAGCGCGCTCCTCGGTGTTTGTGTACACGGTCAAATCAGCGTTTTGCTATTGTGTCCGTGGTGGGTGGTCTCTGTACAGGTGAGACAACGCCGCGTGTACACGGACACAAAGCGGCGGCGCGGCGCGGCTGATTTAAAAGCTGTCACATGCAACATCTGCCAATGCAATCGCACCACTCAAGGTTGACGATCCCCACCGGCCGGGTTCCTTCGATAGTTATAATTTACTATAAAACGGCAAAACGATCGCGATACTTTTAGAGTTTTCACGCCCCGGCCACGGCACAGGCCACGATATACAATCCGGGCGAGAGAGAGAGAGAGAGACCGGTCGCCGATCGAAAATCCAAAGAATCCACCTGTCGAACCATCGCACCGAACGTTCGTACGAGCTGCAAATACCGTTACCTCGCCGGTCCACAATGCTACAGAAATTCTTCGTCGTACTACTCCTGGGGATATGCTGCTGCAGCCACGCGTTGCCCCCAGCGGTGAGTTCTGCATCCAATTTTCGCGCGCCGCACATCACTGGGCCCCACAATCGGGAAACAGGTGGACACAAGTCGCTGTTGGAAGCGAGGCTTCGGCCTTTGGTAGATTCGGTGACGAATAACATTTTTTTTTTATGTTTTTACAGAGGATTGTGACATTTTCAGGGATAATGGGTCTTCTACATCGAAATCGATAATTGATCACGCACACACACGCACTTTAGATCAGAATAACTTTTTTATTAACGGACAAAACGACTTCAATTTCTCTGTGAGACTAGAAGGATTAGTTTAGTAAATGATGTGTAACGAACATGATGGAGAAATGTATTTAGTCGGAATTGTGAAGAAAGAAAATGGTAAAAGTGATTATTACAATTTTTTCATGTGGGCCAATAACGTTCTGATCTAAAGTGTGTGAAGAAAATTAATAATAGTGTAGCGACTGTAGAATCTTCAATGTCTAATATGGAGATTGGAACTGGTTATTGTCGATTTCTCGAGAATCAGAAATTTTATAATACTTTTCGGAAAAATTATTTCAGCAAGAAAGATTTTTACGTTATCCACAAAATAACAAGTTTCTTTTTATTCTGCAATAAATGCAACATTGTAATATTTCATGGAAATACGACATGCAAGTCGTTAAATGGAAATCATGTTGAAATTTGGAATTAAAGTATAAAACCGAAAAATAACTCTACTACGCGATGTTCCCTACAGATAACGCAGATCGATAAGAGGCTCCTTCGCACCTCGAATGCCCAAGTACACTATAACGTGACGAGTGCTGAAAAGGAATTTGATTTCAATTCGCCGTCTTTGAGTCCCTCGAAGAGGCCGAACATCTGCAACGACTGTGGTAAGTAAGAGGTGGCTATAATGAAACCAATCGTTTGTAAAGAAAACATCAACCACAGTACACCTTTCGCTATATTTATGAAATATATTTTACAGTTTTTTTTCTGATTTGTTGTACAGCGAATATTATTATATAATATAATATAATTAATTCTATTTAATTTATATAAAATTAACTATTTCTATGTAAATTTTATAGAATTTTATTTTTAATAGATTTATAAGTGAATCTATTAAATAAAAATTTCATAGAAATAGTTAATTTTATATAAATTAAATAGAATTAATTATTTTAAATGAAAATTTTATAGAATTTTATTTTTAATAGATTTGTAGGGGAATCTATTAAATAAAAATTTCATAGAAATAGTTAATTTTATATAAGAATGTTACATTAGTCTATAAAATAACTATAGATGCACCACCACGATTAAAGTATCGTTCATTCTTAATTTAATGAAAAAAATAATTTTTTTTAAAACATCGATTTTTCTTGAAGTGGATAGCATATAAGAATTATACTGTCTGAAAAAAATTAATAGGGGTAGGTTAACATACACCCCACAATTAAAATATCGTTAGCTCTTAATTTAAGAAAAAAAGTTTTCCTTTTCACGATATAAATTTTTATAGAAGCAAATAATATTTGCTTAAGTGAATCACACGATCGTAAAATATAAAAAATTGGAGAATAATAATGTGAATAAATGTTTAATCGGTTACAGTGTGCGGTGTGGGAAGAAAAATCAGGATCGTCGGTGGAGACGTAACCAGCGTACACGAATACCCGTGGATGGTTAGCATAAGCAATCATGGTACATTTTACTGCGCAGGAAGCCTGATCACTCGGAGACACGTGCTCACGGCAGCTCATTGCATGGAGGGGTAGGTGTCGAGAAAAGATCCATTAAACCTTCAATAATTAGATCTGAAATGAATTTTTATATTTTTTTTAGCTCTTTAGTCTCAAACAATTGATAGTGCGAATTCATATTTTTAAAAGATTCTGCTCCATTTGCACAGATTGGAAATACAAATATAGGAACGACGTAGAATCGGCTACCCCCACCAGGCCGCCAGAGCGAGTCCTGTCCGGACCTGTCTCGACGAGCGACCGGAGCGCAATAGTGGGGCTGGCCGATTCTACGCCATCGATTCTCAGAGCACTAGGTGTTCCGAGATGCACAAATAATAGAACTATACGATCTATGAAACAACACGGTCCGATGGTTTTTCTTAGATCAAGGCTTCGCTCTGTTAGCAAATTTATAAAATAGTATCACAATATTAAGTCCTCGATGTGAGATTGTACCAAAACGGTTGCTCCTTCCAGATTCAACGTGAAGAGCATCAAACTGGTTCTGGCGGACAGCGACCGTCCGAAATTGGACAAAAACGCAATAGTCCGCCGCGTCAAATCAGTCTCGATCCACGAGAACTTTCACTCGTACACGTTCAACAACGATATCGCTATCATCGAAATGGATCGTCCCGTGGACGTGAATGGTATCGTGAGAACCGCGTGTTTGCCCGAAGACAGTAAGTATGCGTGTCGCACTATGTATACAGAGTTGCGCAATCGCTCGGACAGAGACGAGAAAGGTACCCTAAGCAGTTGATTGTAGACACGCGACGAGAACATTACGATTACGCGAATTGACCACGCAACTAATAAACGTCCGGCTAAACATTTACGTAGGGGCAATATTAAAAAATTAATGCAAATCGAAACTTGATAAACGAGGGTTACATTCGTTCACAATGTTAGAAAACGAGTAGAAAATTGAAACTTATATACTAGATTATATTAAATAAAAATAGATATCGGTTCGTATTTTTTTTTCTTTTTTAATACTTTAACATGATTTTACAATGAAAGTTCCATTATGCTACCATAGTAGACAGCTAACAATAAGAAATGCTGAGAAGTCTGACCAGAAATACCCGTAACCACTTCACCACTACGCCACGTATGTATGTACAAGTCCCTAGCAGGATGAAAAATCTCACCTAAATCAATTGAAATTCGTAAGATTCTTTAAATTAGTAAGATTCATAGTGAAGACGATTTAATTATTCCTTAGGGATTTTTAACCCTTCAGAGGCGACGTGCCATCTCTTTTTACACAACCATAATTTCCTGGAAATTTAGACTTTTCGATATTTTTGATATTTGACGCAATTTTTTCAATGAAAAGGTATAGGCCTATGAAAGTATGTCTACAACTATGAAAAGTATAAAACTATGTACTTATCTCCGTGTGAAGAGCCTGCAATCTTCACGACGTGTTCAACCCAGCTATAATTACCATACACCTACCGAGATTAGAGAAATTTACTAAAATTATATGTAGAAAAATTAGAGAATCTTATTCATTATCGCGGAATGTTGGGGTCAGACGCAAAAGGCTAAACAGATTTCGCACTATGTCTAGAAGCTATCGACTACACGGGGGCAACAGCTACAGTGGTTGGCTGGGGTCGAACCGGAGAGGATCAAGCTGTGAGCACCGACCTGCGAAAAGTTAGCCTTCCAATTTTATCACAGGAAGAGTGTGATCAGGCAGGATATCAAAAGAAGCGGATTACCGAGAACATGTTCTGCGCTGGTTATCTGGAAGGCGAACGTGATGCTTGCTTCGTAAGTACTCGATCGTTCGCATCATGTTAATCCTTTGAGGGCGAAGAATTTTTGAAATGGGAATTAAAACTATTGAAAATGTCTCATGGCATATTTTAAGGAAAAGAAAGTTTTACTAAATTCAATTTTAAAGACCGTAAGTTATTTTATTTTATAATGTAAGTTACGATTCACCATTATTGTAGTGAAGAAATTAAAATGTTGTTTTAAGGGCGACAGCGGTGGTCCTCTTCACGTGAAAGGAACATATGGACACCTTGAAGTAGTAGGTAAGGTCGTCAATAAATATTTATAATAATTGTTAAAACAGTCAATGATCAGTTTCAGGTTTGTTGAAAATTCATTTAAATTTAGTACAGTTAATCTGGACGTCTACATTTAACTTTTTTTAAAATAAATTTAATAATCAATGAATCAATAGTAAATCAAGCACGAAATAAAAATTGCACAAAATCTAAATAAATTGAGCCTCATAAGCTGAAACATTTTAACCGTTTTTAGTGCTCGGTAGGTTTATCGTTAAGAAAATTATTAATTTTCAAAAGAACATTTTCTCATATTTTAATAATTATAGAACGGAGAGTCCCAAATTTTATGTTGTCTTGTAACCGATGAACACAAGGCAAAATTCCATAAATAATTAATTAAAATTTAATCAAATCTAATGAATCTTAAATTGGATACAATTTATCTGTACAATTAAAACTTCAATATCACCCCTCGATAATATTAAATTGTTTTATAAAATAATTTTTATATCAATAAATTTCTCCTAATAAATTCTCAATCATACAAAGTACCTAAGACACGTGCCGAAATCATTTTCTGTGCAGGTATCATCTCATGGGGTCGAGGTTGCGCGAAACCAAAATTCCCAGGCATCTACACGAAGCTGACGAACTATCTCGGATGGCTGACAGACCGTTTGGACGGTGAATGCGTCTGTCCGCCGCCACGTCACTAATTTCTAACAACGCCTCGAAACGTCTCGCCAGCGTAAAACACAGCCAGTACCTTAGAGAAACAAACGATCAAGCACCTTCCGAGCCTTGAACTTATTAATATCTATAATATTTTAAGATTATTCGGTGAAACTAAATCGATCAGTATTAAGACACGTACTACGTATGTATACCAGCCAGCTTCATCGATCGCGTAGGTATTCTCAAACGATTCTACATTCAGGATGACAAAGATATATTTGTAAATAGCTGCAAACCATTTACCATGGAGTTATCGTTGTGAATCATTAATTTATTGTTGTTGTTGATTCGTTGCACGTAGTTAAGGTAATCTAGTCCTATGTACATAAACGTGTGCCGACTGTATACGACGTTGCACCCCTCGTACAAAATGTTGGTTAAATAAAGAATATGTTTACTAAACATTCTGTATCCCGATGAACTTCATTTCTGACGGTTATGAATTTTTTAGAAAATACTGCCAAAAATTCAGAGAAGGGAATTGCTCGGCGATTACGATGACCTTGAAATACGATGACCAATTAAATTATATTTAATATTTATATTCAATATTTATAATAGTCAAACTGACGGGTCCTAATATTTTAAATTTACGAATATTGAGATTGTGAAGATGCATCCATGAGGAATTATTAAACCAATTTATTTCTTTAGGTATATATTTATAATATCGCTAAAAATTTGGATCAACTCGTTCTTCTTATTTCCATAAAATAATATGAAATACTTGCTTGTAGTGCTGCGTAAACCTAGTGTTAAATAATTATTAGCATTCGTGTATTCGCATGAGCTATCGTTTGACAGAAAAAATTGAAGCACGAGGGACCTAGAAGAAGCGAGAGACATGTAATTATCTGTGTAATTTTTTCGATTTTCATTGCAACGAGCGCGTCGATCTCATTTCGAGCGGAAAAACCCCGAAAACCGACCGGTCTACGGCGAACCGGTAAAAAGTAACGGTCGTTGAAAAGCCGGCTGAAAAAGAGGCGGACGTTCACGAAAAGATGTTAGATAAACGACAGAGTCCTCGATCGAGATGAACGGGCAATAACGGAAACCGGGTCAGTAGTCAGAAACGTTTTGCTTTCAATGGTGAATGTGGGTTAGTGAAACCTTCAGACCGTTACCAGCGACTCCTGATTCTTCCCGAATTGAAACAGGAATGGCAGCTCCCCGAGCTGATAAGAAAGTGAACTCGATGCAACAAACGGAATACTTTCAAAGAAAGCTTTAACAATAATCTCCTGACAATTACCGAAATTAACCTGTCAGTTTAACAATAACTTAAGCCTCTTTAGACCGATGGGAAAGTGAATTCGATGCAACAACGACGTAAGTACTTCCTACGGTGGTGCTTTAACAATAATTCTCGACGTGAAAGTTAATGAAATTACTCTTTATTTAAACTTGCAAGAAAGTCAATTCACTGTCGATTATGTTTGACGTAAACATACGAGTAAAAGTCACGAGACTGACGGAATTACAATACCGCAAGACACAGTAACGTGGAGGGAGTCTAAAATTTTTATATTTATTATCTTGTAATTATGCTAAAATTATCCCTAATTTAAATTAAATTACAGGGTGGCCCAAAATTATATTTTGCGTGGGGTCTAAAGTTTTTACATTTATTATCTTGTAATTATGCTAAAATAAAATCCGTAATTTTGAATAAATTACAGGGGGGCCCAAAATTATATTTTGCGGGGGGTCTAAAATTTTTACATTTATTATCTTGTAATTATGCTAAAATTATCCCTAATTTAGGATAAATTACAGCGTGGCCCAAAATTATATTTTGCGTGGGGTCTAAAGTTTTTACATTTATTATCTTGTAATTATGCTAAAATCCCTAATATCCCTAATTTAAATTAAATTACAGGGGGCCCAAAATTATATTTTACAGGGGGTCTAAAATTTTTGCATTTATTATCTTGTAATTTTACTAAAATTATCCCCAATATAGGACCAAAAATTAGTAGTTGCGCCACTGCAACGAGATCAGAATAATTCTTCAGACCTCCATCGGAGGAATGTTTAAATATATCCAACTTGAAAATCCAAGATTCCCTCAACTGAAAAGATCTCAAGAAACGTTCACAGCGACCTAGATTGGAACACTCCGAAGTGCGGTTTTACCTCTGAAAATGTTACCAAAGACAACGATCCCTACAATAAAGTAAAAACTCTGGTGACATACGGACGAGATGTACGCGAGGGTCAAATCAGCAGCAGGAAACAGTTCGGTGGTGGGGGGGAAACTTTTTTAATAAAGCCTCTCCGTTCATAGCTCGAGACATATTCTCAGTGAATCGCGCCGATTTCGTCAATCGGATTCGGTCGTCCAGGTTGCCGTCCGTGCGAACGACCACTAAAAGAGAAATTTTTTGAAAGGGTTCCGAAAGCGTGTCTTCGCGGTGATAGAGTGGGGCGGTCGGGTTCGGATGAATAAAACTGATGCGATCGTTGCTGGTGAGAGGGTCTGTCTTTTGGCTGTTGTGACAGGACCGCCTCGGGAAGATAGCGCAGATGAGTACTCGCTGCGTACTAATCCTGGTGGGCGCGAACGTCGTCGAGTCAGGATTTTCCAGAGAGCAGTGAAAAATTCTTGGAGCATCTGTGTTGGGGGTGGGGGGGAGGGGAGGGGACGAAAACAATAGAGTCCGGCGAGAGGTGGGCGAGGTATCGCGCGGGAATCTCGAAATTAGGGTATCGGCGAAGGTCCGCGTGGATCCTTCGTGGGAAGAGAGGCGATCGATGAACGGCGTGACACTAATCCTCGGCCGCGACCATCTTGCCAATTTCGAATCGAGAGGATCACGTGCGATCAGCGTCGCGTACTGAATGGGAAGAGCGACAGGACACGGACAAAGAACTTTCTTCGCGAGCGTTGAACGGCTGCTCGGTCTTGGTCGGTCAGTCCGGCGTCTACGTGGTGGCACGGTGAAAGCGTCTCTGCACCACGTCGGCTGATCTCCTGCAGCTTCTGGATGAAGTACAGGGCCAGAAGGTGAAGGAGATCTACGAGCAACGGATGGTGCGCGGCCACGAGATAGAATGCGCGATCGTCAGGCGACCCGCGGACGAGTCAAGCGATTAGCAAGCTCGGTGGCCGATCAGTCAGAGACTCTCCTACCGTGACGTTTCGCCGCTCGTCGAAAAATGACCGCAAGACCAACTTGGATTCTTCGATCGGTCCTGCTGCTCTTCTCTTCCGCCGCCTGCCTCGACCTCAACCTCCTCGGGAATGGCCCGGCGACCGCTGCGAACTCTGTGAGTAACTGTTGGATTTTTCCTCGTACGATTCACCCTCGTTCGGCGCGCCATTCTTGCGACTATACAGGGTGGTCCGGTGCACGTCAACGCATCATAACAGTTGTTTCGTGGGTGAACAAAATGCCAAAGTCACCTGGCAGTTTTCTAAATAGAAACGTTTTTTAGAAATTTTTAATATGCACTGGACCACCCTGTATAGTATAATCGATGATTAAAATTGTTTTCAATTTTTTTAATGTTTGACGGTACTTATTAGACACGTTAATCTCCCTATCATTACTAATGCAGCAGCTCTTCATTTGATTAATTCGCCAGAAATTGAATAAATGGATATGATACTCTGGGTCGGAAGACCCAACTCTGTCGTCCAAGGATTCACGTTAAACTGAGCACTAAATGTTTTAGCTTATGAAACTGACAAGGCTCTATCTATTTATTTTTTAGAAAAAAAATTTTACGAATCAATTTCCATGTAACTAACTTCATAATTTGAATAATCGTAAAATGAAAAACATAAAACCGGTCATTTGACCGGCAGTGGTAGATTTAGTGACAACCTCCTTGGGGATTGATTGGGGTTGGAAGCTGCCCCCAGTCTGGTGCGATGGAAAGATCAAGGTGTCCAGAAGTAGTGTCTTCATGTTCGAGACATATTGATGAAGGTCCAAATTGACCTGAGTGTATTCAGTTAGAAATAATTTAAATGGGATTTTTATAATAGAAACGTTAAAAATAATTTAAATGGTAAATTTTAAATTGAGAGGAAAATTGCTCTGAACTATGCGGGATCTGAGAGTCGAATAATTTGATTCGGTTTGCTGTTTTAAAGCAATGTAACATGAAATTGGAACGAAAGTTTACGCTTTTACCGAGCGATTCTCTTTTCCTCGAAATGAATTTGGCTCGTCGGGAAATTCCCGCTTCGCTCGAGCGTACCGGGATCGAATGATAAAGACCTTGAGCCATCAATCGTGGTCACTGTCTCTCGTCGTTCTTACTTATTTGTAATGGAAAGTGAGCGCTCCGCGAAAGTGTTACAGTGACGAGTTTCTTTCAGACGATGGATTCGACACACAATCGAAAGGGCAAGTTCCTGTTCGACGATTTGTTCGGTTTCGACGTGTCTGTCGGCGGAGACAGCGAGGACGAGTCGATACGAAATTGCACGTGCGGTAAGATGCATTCTGTTTTCATTTTTTCCTCCTTTTTTTCTTTTAATTAACACCGCGTTCATTCAGAAACGCCATTCGCAGAAGATCGAAACATTCAAGCAGGTCTAGAGATTCGGTTTCTCCAAACTTTCCTTCGCTATACCACGGAATTATTAAATTCTCAGATTTCCGTTTTTCTATTTACCCGATGGAAAAAACGTCCGTACGAAAGTGGGAATACTATACATAAAAATATGATTAATAATCTCGAAGCATGAACACACTACGGGAAGTGGAATAATGAAATTCGTCGTCTACACCTTTTTACGAACTTTCTATTCTAACTGGTGAACGTGATTAATTATTTAACGGAGAACTGCAGATTCAACGCGTTTCTGGCATATGGAGGCTGATTGAAAATTCGAAACGCCAAAAGACTAAATAAGGTGCAATTTAATCGGCGTAATTTCCAGCAATCGCGTGGAATAAAACATCCGTTTGACCTGAATTCCGTCCGGATTCGTATTAACAAAAAAAAAAAAACGAATTGATAAAAAAAACTAGTTTTCATTCGTAGCAGTAGCGAAAGTGCAATTGAAAAATCACTTTCCTTCTTGTTTCTTTACGCCGGTCCGTTGCGTCACATAACAGAATTCGCACTTGACCGTCATTGCAATCTGCTCGAAGTGGGATCGAATAGAAAGAGACATCGACCGAGCACGCATTAAAAGCAACGGCTGTCGCTGTTCGCTTTCTCCGACTGATCTCTATCTCGCCTAAACGGTTCCGACTGAGATAATTAATTAGTAATTTTTTCCGTGATTACCGACTCATGACGTAAATCATATTTTGTCAGTTCTGCTATTTTTGTTCGAATATATACACACAGTACGCGTATAATTGCGCTCTAGCAAATTGCTCCATACAAATATTGCGTGGTTTTTATTTGAACACGCTGTACAGTAACGAATGACAAATTTCCTTTCAGAATGCGGCCTGTCCAATCAAGAGAACCGTATCGTCGGCGGAAAGCCCACGACACCGAACAAATATCCCTGGGTGGCGCGGCTGGTGTACGACGGTCGCTTTCATTGCGGGGCCAGTCTCGTTACCAATGATTACGTTATTACTGCGGCTCACTGTGTACGTAGGTAGGTCTCTGATTCTGCGCCACGAGCTAGTAGTCGCGGCTCGCAAAACAATTCACATTATTACCAGACCTTGTGTCTGTTTGTGATCAACTCTGTTGGACACGATGAGACAGAAAACACGAGACAAGAATGATGCGCAGTGGATCCAAAAAAAAACATATCCGAGTCTCGAAAAACTAGCAGCCGCGAAACCCATTGTTATTACAAAAAAAACGTTGCAAGCTCAAACGTCTCCGGAAATTTACAAAACTTTTTCTGATGAATAGCGGATTTTATGAATGGATGCAATTTAAAACAGTAAAAACTCAGTCAGAAAATAAATTTCTATTTCACTCTGGTTTGTTGCAGTTTAGATTGAAAATTTTTATTTTGCATAAAGATCAGCTGTCTGCTCGTAAGAAGCTGCCAAATTTTGTTGTCGTGCGATCGTATTTTTCACGAAATTGTCAGTGTAAATCTAGGCAAATCTTGTTGGTTCCAGTGTACGAATAAAATTTTATCGTGCGAATAGAAACGAAATTATAATATACGAGTAAAATTCAACGCGTTTTCTAGATTGAAACGATCGAAAATCCGCGTGGTTCTCGGGGACTACGATCAGAACGTGAACACGGACGGGCGAACAATAATGAGAGCGGTGAGCGCCGTGATCCGTCACAGGAACTTCGACATGACTACGTACAATCACGACGTCGCTCTGCTGAAGCTCCGGAAATCGGTGAAATTCACGAAAAGTGTCAGGCCAGTCTGTTTACCAAAAACAGGTAAGACGCCGAGGAGAAAGTTTGGATAATTACGATTCGATCGATGAGTAATCGCTCTCATCGTTGGCTCGGAGACGTCGTTAATACACCCACCTTGCGAGACGCCTTCAGACTTTCGGATTCATTAGTTATAATTAAAAAGTTTCTTTAAAGCTCCCCGTAACTCGTAAGAGTGTCTTCGTGATTAAGAACTTTCAGTGTAGCACGTCTCGAAGTTTCCAATGTTTACAGTAAACATAGTTATTTTAAGGGGGGGGGGGAATTGAATTCTTTAAACAGCCGCCATTTTATTGCTTTTTTGAATGATTAATAACGGTACGCTGAAAAATATATGAATTAAATTCATTTCTAAAAAAAACTAGATATCTAAAAATTCGAATTACATTTCACATCAAATTAAATATTAATAATTTTTTTACGACAAAAAAAATTTTATTTAATTAGCTCATTTTTATTCGAGATTAATATTTATTTATATTTTAATTTTAATTACCCCTAATACAAAAGGTACAAATAATAATTTTTCTTTATTTTATATAATTTTATTCTTTGACAATACTCATTTTATAAAATTTTATATTATTTCTTAATTAATTAATTTAACTTAAAAATATTTAAATAACTTTTTTTACATATATATTTAACTTCAATATTTAATTTTAAAATTTTTATATAAAATTTTAAATAATTGATTACTTCGCGTAACAATTTTTTTAACTAGTCCCTAATGTAATAATAATATAATAATTAAATTATATAAATAATAATTATTTGTCCTCCACTGTATTTCCCCAATTTACTTATTGATTGTATAATTGTGCAATTGATGAATGAAATTTGAATGTTGACAGGCACCGATCCTGCCGGAAAAGAAGGAACCGTGGTGGGTTGGGGTCGTACATCGGAAGGGGGTATGATAGCGGGGATAGTTCAGGAAGTGCAAGTACCGATATTAAGTTTATTGCAATGCCGTAAGATGAAATATCGAGCCAATCGAATTACAGATAACATGATTTGCGCCGGCCGCGGTAGTCAGGATTCTTGTCAAGGCGACAGCGGCGGACCTCTTCTTGTACAGGAAGGCGACAGACTCGAGATCGTTGGTAAGATACGTTCAAATGTTTATTCATAGGTTTATTCGATAACACGATAACTTACCTCCAAAGTGACAAAAAATAATAGAACAGAATGAAAAACATGTTATTGAATAAATCTATAAATATTAATTTTATCTGTAACTTTTGATTTAAACACGCTACGAACATTCCTTCCAACACAATAATACAATAGGCTGCGATTGTTGCTAAATTGATAGAAATAATTTTTACTCTTAAAACGATTTCAATAAAAATTTCTTAATAAAATTCAACTTCATAATTTTTACTCTTAAAACAATTTCAAATAAAAATTTCTAAATAATATTCAACTTAACTATATGATCCAAGTCAAACTTTCAATTTCAAAATTCAAATTTAATTTCAATTTCAAAATATAATTTTAATTTAATTTCAATTTCAAAATGCAATTTTAAATCCTTGTGCTGTGCTAATTCGACCATTCGAGGTTTGTCAATGCATAGAATCCGCAATCAAGCAGTGAATCGCCAAGCAGCTTAAACCGGATCAAGATTTAATGCTCCTAATGACGGTGTTATGGCAATTTCTGGATCCATTTTGTTGGCCAACAATTATCAGGGAGGACATTCGTGGACTATTTCGCTGCGACTAAATTTATAAAATAATTTTCAAATCATTTTTATGAAACAGTTTATAAAAAACTACGGTAGTGGAATTAATTCTGGGCACTTTTAAATTTTTACTTAAATTTCGCGTTTATTCTCTCGTTTATTACATCTACTGCAGCCATACTTTTAATATACGATAAAAATTAGATTTTCATCACATCAAAGGAGGTACAAAAATATTAATATTTCGTTGGATATCCTTTATTTTTTATTTATATTTTATTATATTCACATTATGCGACGTTTCGTGCTGCCAGGTGCAAAAACAAATATAACAACACAGTATAGATTTTTTCAATAAAAATTTTAAAACATTTACAAAACAAATCATATGAAAATATTGAGTATAAACATTATAGATTACAATAACAATATTACGGTATCGATTTAGCATAGTATGTACATTTTCTACACAAATCTGAAATAAAAAATACTTTTATTCAAAGTGTTCAAAATTAATTCCACCAGTGTGGGTTTCTACCGAGTGTGGCAAAAATCGTACATTTTTAATCTAAGTTTGAAACGAATTTCTCTTGACACGAACAGAAATTGGGAACTGTTTTGCAAATCGTGAAAGTGGAATGTTCATTAGAGAATGCCGATACGACGTTCGCTCGATTCATAATTGGCACCCGATTATAGTTTCCGTTGCGAAGGAACAAGAAGTTCCAGACCGATCTAATATACCATCGCATAACTTTCTAACTTTGCTTTACTCCTTGAATGCAGGAATAGTTTCTTGGGGCATCGGATGTGGCAGAGCAGGATATCCTGGCGTGTACACCAGGGTAACCAAGTACCTGAATTGGATCAACGCTAACATGAAACAAGGATGTATATGTGGAAGCTGAGGAGAATTAATCGTTCAGAGATAGACAATTTATTTATTCTCTGTCGCGTGGAAAAAAAAACAACGTGCAGTAAAGCCTTGATCTAAGCAAAACGGACCACTAGTAATCCAAGTACAAAACTCCTTTATTTTTTATGTTACTTTCACCAACTTATTTGTGACATTTTTCTGATTAAAATGACACTGAACACGACATAATTATAGGCGACTGGTGCTCCGGAAGTCGATGACGTAGATCGGTTACCCGGGCAGCCAGCGCGAGTCCTGTCCGGACCCGTCCTGGCGCGAGCGATTGGAGCGCGATAGTGGGGGTACCCGATTCTACGTCATCCACTCTCGGATCACCAGTTGTTGACGGTATGCAGTGTACGTTCTCGGCCGCGCGGTCCGTGTTTACACGCGCTGTCCTTTTCAAGATTCGGCGCGGTCAGCGAGTTGACAAAAAAATAACAGACCTCAGGATCTAATAAACAGCACAGACTCCCTAGGCGAAAATGGTATACGTAGGTTTATGAATAAGAAACTATGAGAACAATTAAACAATTGTTGTCACCGGCTCGTGTTAATCGAGTAAATATAATAGATGACTCAAAGACGAACACTGTAAATTAAAAAACATAATTTAACACGTTTAAATAATAGTCTGTAATATTAGATCAGTAGTGTAAATATATAGTTTTATAGGTAATATATATATATAACAATTCACTTGAACATGATTATAAATAATAAGTTCCTCGCATTACGAGATTTGACTCGCGCTGCTGCAAAGTGGTCACAATTTATGTACATAAATTATGTTTCAGAAAAAATGAGACGATATTCGAAAGTATCCGAAAAGAACTTCTTCGTTCTACACGTCTCGAAAAAGAATGTAGCATTTAACGGACAAGCCGTGCTATTCACTGTACAACTTCCTGCACTCGTGACACACCTATTGTTGCGTGAATGGCAGCGAAACGTTGCTGGCATAATCACTAGCGTGTGTAACGGTTTATGTTAAACCAGAATTAAGTTAATGAAGCGTACGCTCTGCAGAAAGCAGAACAACGGTACGCGCGCCGATGCATCTGTATTTATAAACAATGCTCGATTGTATATGTTGTCCGAATTTGTTACAAGAAATATATATTTAATATATATTTTTAAACATTCGTTTATACATTTAATTCATAGTCAGAATTATTTCTGAATTTCGTTGCTGTTACAAGAAGTAACTTGAAATTGACTGTATTAAATCATTTTTGTGAAAAATACGGGGAGAATGGAAATACTTTACGCTCGCCACACGTACGCGTGCCACCGACCAAGCATTCAAGTCGCTGCTCGACGAACGGAGAACTCAGAAAAATTCAACTAATCTTTTATTTATGTCAGCTATGAATAGAACTAAATAAAAATTTAATTATTGCATTATCTTCGACTTAATAAAATTATCAAAAAAAAAAGAATACAGTTTCATTCAACTTCAGTTTCCTGCAATTGACTTGGAAAGTTTTTATTTTACTTTTATAATTATTATTATACTTCATCACTGTTTCATTAGAAATGTTTTTGTTTCTCATCTTTATCAACCTTGTTTCATGGAAGCTTTTATTATTTATTTTCTATATTTTGTTTGTTTTTTTTTTTATTTCTATTGTTTATATTTTCATTATTTCTCTCGTCATTGATTTACAATTAAATTTTATTCAAGTTTCAAAATATTTGCTACAATTCACGGTACATGTTGTACGAAATTCGCGATCTGAAATATCCTCTCGTGAGATCCTCGCGCTAAGTGTCTGGAAACAAATACATTTGGAAATAACTTCGTTGTTTCGCGCAGGCTAAAAATACTGTAGCCGATAGGCGCAACACTGTGGAAACAGGAATTCCGTCTCGGCGGCGTCGTAGGGGGATTACAGAAACGACTTTTTTTGGTTCTCGGGAATCAAAGATCATACGTCCGAGAAGAAGGCGACTGTAAACGCATCGTAATTTAGCTGAAAGTGGAAAAACCAGACCTTAATGGGCGATATCGTCCGAAACTGCTCTTTCTATCTTGAAGCGACGGGGTTTCGTTAGTGTGGAGATGTTCGTGGTAAAACGGTACCAAATGACGCGCCACAAGGCTTGTACGTAATAAGAACTCTGCATATAATAAGATGCGCCTGGGCCGCCATAAACTTCTCCCCGGGTATCTGCATAATGCATAATGCTGGAGAATGAATTTTGGGTGCGTCGAAACGTGTTGCCCGAAACACCGTCGCATACGAGTCTACGAAGACTTCGGCCGTAAATTTCGCGCCTGCTGAAATTCTGAACGCCATTTTTATTCATAGCCAATATAAACGGTTTTTTAGATCCTAACAGGCTTTCAGTTTCCACGGTGAAAACAATTGCAAACAAGTTATCCCCCCCACAGACTCATTTTCAAAATTCATATTTTCCAAAAAGACCTCATTATAGAAATTAAACAAAATGCTATTAATACTAATAACGATTTCGTATAGATAATTGACATAATTGTACGTAACATGATATCTAACGTTAAATTATCGAATATTGAGAGGGTGAACTCAAAAACATCTTTTTTCGCAGTTTTTCATTAATATCTGAAGGAATTAATAATAATCCGCCATTGAAATTTTATAATTAGGGTTCACTCCTCCTACCTCGCCCTTCCTCAAAATCTGAGCCGATAAATAGACAGCGAATCTTTATGCAAAATAAAAATTTTCAAGCCAAATTGCAACAAACGATACGTTCAACAGGCCGAAAATAATATAACAATATTTTTGAACTCTTCCAACATTTTTCCTGTTTTTGTAATTACTACTCATGTGGGTCGTACCGGCAGCCTGCAGCTACAGCAAGAGAATTGCATAATTCGTTTTAACGATATTTTAACGATATTATTGATGTATCGATAACAGCCGACAGTCGCATCTCCGGCGACTCGCGCCATTAATGCCAAGTCGATTAGCATCTACGAGAAAGAAAAAGGCAGGGATAAATAAGCGCGGTGAATGAAAATGGTCGAAAAGGTCCCGTGACCCTGATGAAGGTCAATAACAGTCATCCGTAATTCGACCCTGAACGTGAACATCAACTGGTCAGGTACTGTCCAGTCGCCGACCAGTCGGCTGTGCCCTCCTTCTCTTCTGGAATAGCAATTACCTCTTCGACCTGACTCGCCCTCAGTCGCCGTGGAACACTGGCGATAGTAACACCTGGCCAAGGACATGTCCGTAACGCGTCCCTGACCGTGCGCGCGCGGCGAATCTTTCATCGACAAGAATCTTTCGTTTGGTACGTGACCCGCGAAAGTTCACACCGGCAAAGCAGGATTTAACACGATCGCAGGAAAATGAGGTTCTCCCGGTGCCTTCGAGTACTATGGCTGGCTCTATTACTAGCCTCGACACCTTGCCAGGTAAGATTATTTATAGAACGAATCGTTCTATTTCCAGCGACCGCAGGATTAGGATCTCCTCGCGATCCTCTTTCCTGAGACGCAGCGTTCGAATGTCGCAGAAATCTTGTCGCATCGAAGCGCGCAAACTTCTCTTATGCTTGGAAAACGTGGAACTACGCGATCTAAGAAACAGCACGGACCCGAGGGTTTTCTTTTTTTATACCAAGGCGTATCGCAATTCCTAAATTCCATTAATTCCCCTGCCGTTTGAAACACGACGTACACAATCTTGTCATAAATAAATAAAATCAGAAAATTCTTACGGACAGTCGTATACGTCTATTACGAATACTCCAAGAATTTATTCGTAACCGCGTCATAATGTTATTGAAAATGATGGTACTTTTCCGATAGCCGGGCGCAACCTAACCCAGACCAGTAATTATAAGCATATATAATTACAAATATTAATGAATTGTAAACAAAATAGTTTTAACCAAAAAGAATGCTTATAATTATTGGTCTGGGTTAGATTGTAATTGGTTAGGTTATAATTATTGGTCTGGATTAGGTTGCCCCCGGCTAACGGAAAAGTACCAAAATGATCATTGGAAGTGTGACTCGCGTGGTTATAAAAATCATTTCTTATAAAATAATAATGATAAATATGTACACGGTGTGCTAAATTGCAAGAACTAAGCGGGAACAAAATAATTTCAGGCAGGAACATTTGCTGAAAAAGTGAAGAACTTTTTCGGCATCTTTGGTAACAAGCCGCCGGCATCCGCGGAATCGCCTGCACCGTGTTATTGCAGTGAGTACGACAATACTCTCCAGATCTTTCGTAGCGATAGATTTATTCGTTGATATTTATTATTGTCAACGTCATGTCGAACGATTGATGCATTTAATTATTTAAAGGTTGCGGAATTCGTAACGAAGAAAGCCGCATAGTCGGCGGTCAAACGACTCGCATAAACGAATTCCCGTGGATGGCGAGACTTTCGTACCTGAACAAATTTTACTGTGGCGGTACTTTGATAAACGACCGCTACGTTCTCACCGCGGCCCATTGCGTCAAAGGGTATGTACAACCATAGCAAAATGTTCCAAAACAATTCAGTTATAATTGGAAATTAATAATAATCACGTCTAGTAAAATAATCTCCATCGAACAGCGTGAACACACCGAAATTGTTTAATATTTATGCATTTAAACGGAATACATATTTGCAAACTGATACAATGTTATAAATACTATTTTTGATAAAATCCAGTAACCCTTTGCACTCGGAATTATATTTAACTGTTTAAAAAATTAAACATTTCTACCAACTTAGCATAATTCCAGTCTACATTATTTTTTTCATTTTATGATTATGAAATTGATATAATAACTGATACATACTTAAACGTTTAGTAATTTTGATTCGATAAAAATATTAGGTTGGGAAAAAAGAAATCCATTATTTTTTCGTGAACTTCAAGACTTTATTTAACATGTTTCGGATTGTCCGATTTAGGTCAAATACCGTTTTGTTCTATAATTTGTTGCCATTTTAAGGGTAGCTTGATAATGCCCCTCTCATAGAAGTCTTGGTCCTTATTGGCGAAAAACTGTAAAATGTACCGAATTTTCTCTTTGTTGACTTCCATTTTTAACACCCTGTAACTCGCAACTGAATGGACCAAACAAACAACAGCAAAAGAATTTTTTTAGTGTGAAATGTCGCCTTGACAACGAGCTTAAATCTGAAATTGTTTGATCGATACTTTACGAGATATCGATCACTACAGTCATCTACCAAAAAAATAATTGATTTCTTTTTCCCCAACCTAATATATTTAACAATGTAAACAATATTTTGGAAAATGGTGCAGCAATGTTTAGTGGTGACTCTGAGTCACCATTTGAGCGGTAGTAGCGCGTGTAGACAAGTATTAATAAATTAAGAGTAAGTAATATTATCTTATCTACTTGTTGTCAGCTTGTCACGCCTGTAAACAATTAGCGGATAAGCGCGACGATAAAACGAAAGAAGGACGCCGAGTGCTTTTCTAGAATCTCCATTTAAATCATAGTCCTGTTCTCGAGGCGAGCATGGTCAGCTTTTCTAGTCCCATTTTCAGATTCATGTGGTTCATGATCAAGGTCACCTTCGGAGAACACGACAGGTGCATCGAGAAGGGGGTCGAGACCAGATACGTGGTCAGAGTGCTGATGGGTGACTTCAGCTTCCTGAATTTCGACAACGACATCGCTTTGCTAAGACTGAACGAAAGGGTGCCATTCAGCGACGCCGTCAGACCCATATGCTTGCCATCTGTCAGAGGTAAATTTCATTTAATTTCTCCACAGGAAAAAATGTAATTAATTGCGGATTTTATGCATTCCCGGCTCACGCGAGATTCGTTCGAATGCTTCTGAATTTTTTGTCAAACATTTTTTTTGTGAATGAACAATACAACAAACTTTTTTATTCCAGAGAAAATAGTAAAAGTTGTACTTTGTAAACTCGTATTCGGTAAATTTTCAATATAGGTCCGCATAAAGATGTTCTGAAATCAGTGGCGGAACTACAAGTTTTCGCACCCCTCTCGCAAAATATAATTTTAGGCCCCCACAATTTAAGATTGTAAAATGTATGTTCCTTTTTAATCAGTGTGCTTTCAATTTAAATTAAGGATAATTTTAGTAAAATTACAAGATAATTAATGCAAAAATTTTGGGGCCCACTCGCGTTGCGGTATTGTAGTTTCGCCACTGTCTACAACTTTTAGTATTTTCTCTGCGATCCCGGCCGATTGCAACTTTCGATTTTGTTCACATCGCGTAACAAAACTTCTCGCAAAAATTCAGATCGTACGGTCCGATATTAAAAAAGCAATCGTCGAATCCCGCTCTCAAAACGATGGGAGTCGCTGTATCACAGGCCAGCCCCGCTTCGCTTCGACGGTCTCCGACACGAAGCCCGCGGCGGCGTCAATATCCGATACCTTGTTAAAACATTCGTAAACAAAAACATATCGCGTCGAGGCGGCGAAGCAGTTGCATCGATTCGGGCCGGGTTTCGCTGCGCAATTCCGTCAAATCAGCCTATTATTTACCGCCCGATTGGGTTGCACCACTGCAGCCGTAAATTAGTCAACATACGGGTACCGCGCGGCCCGAGTGCAATCGCACACGCGAGATAACAGGCGATTTTTCGTAAATCGAGGACTGTTGGGGAGTTGGACTTTGTTCGAATCGAACACCACGATAAACCGTGAACGCCGCCGAATTGCGTAACCGGTGTTACAAGTGTTACCAATATTACACCTGTTACCGATATGTGCGCTGAATGAAAAGCGCAAGTGGATCTCGGTCGATGTGGAAGCGAAACGTTGACCAGGCCCCACGAGTAAACATCGGCCGCTAGATTCGGCCGTTCGTTTTCCTTTTTTCGATTGCCGATCGTTCCGAGAAGCTACCGCATAAGTGCATACGGGTCGCATAAATGCTTTCAGATAACCTGTATATCGGTACGAAGGCAATCGCGTCCGGCTGGGGCACCTTGCAAGAGGACGGTAAACCTTCGTGTCTCCTGCAGGAAGTCGAGGTACCGGTTATGAGCCTTCAGGATTGCCGCAACACCAGCTACAGCCCCCGTATGATCTCCGACAACATGATGTGCGCCGGATATCTCGATGGCAAGAAGGACTCTTGTCAAGTAATGCCTCTTTTATTTCCCTTTGTATCAGCCCTCTTCAACCACTCCGGCCTGCCATCGCGTGTCCCGTACAGGCTCTTCTCAAACTACCTCAATTAATGCTTCGTCTCGAACGGTCACTCGATACAAACACACGGCCAAGACGACCGGTTTCGCAATTTCTATATACTATTATTAACAATTTATTTATTAACGGCGCGAACCTACCGGTTAAAATGACCGGTTTTCTATTTTTCATTTTGCAATTAGCGAAATTATGAAGTAACAGAGCCTTGGCATTTTTATAAACTATAGCGTTTTAATCAGTTTGTTAGTGCTCGGTGGGTTTAGTGTTAAAACTTTTAATTCTTGAATGTTTGAATATTTGAAGCTTTGAATTTTTGAATTTTTGAATCATTGAATACTTGAAGCTTTGAATCTTTGAATATTTAACACTAAACTTTCCAGTCAAACTAACCGGTTGTATATTTTTAATTTTGCAATTATTGAAATTACGAAGTTACTCGCACGGAAGTTGATTCGATACATGTTTTTCTCCAAGCATATATTGAAATAAAACTTACACGAAATCTGAATAAACAGAGCCGTGTCATTCTTACAAGCTAAAACGTTTTAATCAGTCTTTTAGTGCTCGGTGGGTTTAGCGTTAATGCCTTCGATTATTTTTCGGTAACTCTTGGAAAATTCTTTGTCCCTAAATTCCAGATAGCGAATTTTATGCATTTATGGCACAATTGGGTAGGTGTAATTGAAAACAGTAAAAACATTAGAAGAATTAATAAGAAAACATATTAAGAAAAATAAATTTCAATTTCACTCGTTGCAAATCAGATGGAAAATGTTTATTTTGCGTAAAGATCCGCTGTCTAGTAATTTCTCAAGTATATTTTCGATGCGAGCTGGAAGTGTCCTCCTCCCTTTACAATGGTTCTTCGGTATTCCAGGGCGATAGCGGAGGACCTCTGATAGCCGAACGCGAAGACAAGAAATACGAGCTTATCGGTGTGGTGTCCTGGGGTAACGGATGCGCGCGACGAGGATATCCCGGCGTCTACACGAGAGTCACGCGATACATAGACTGGATCATCTATCACTCGCGAGAAGGCTGTTTCTGCGAGAACAACTGAAGTCGATGCTTCCATGCAACGAGGACTACGAACTGTGACGAAATTTCTAACGCGTTTAGTCACTGCCGTCGGAAGAAAAATTGTTTCGAGATAAACACACGCTATACGTATACTTTCATAACGTCAACGACAGACTCGAGATTCTTGAACGTAAGCAAAATCACTTTGATTCATATCAAATATGAAGGTTCGATCATGAACATTCCGAATGAATGTTACATTCTGTAATCTCTGAAATCTTTCTATTAGTTTATATCGTTTAGATTTCGAAGATTTTGTTAACATTGGCCAGACGAATGCCGTTGCGTGGACAAGGCTTGCGTATCCCAGCTGTTAAAGCTGCAACCAATTATTTTAGACGACAGGAGATTGGTAGATATTTCTCTCTTCTAGTATTTAAATATTTTTTATGCAATACTCGCCAGTGCTACTGGCTCATGCTTGAGAAATACTCAATTTTTCATACGTATCACGAGACTCGTTCTGATAACCTGTTTTTTATAATATAACTATGTCGCATGCGGAACTGTAATTTGCTCAACGTATCGATAAGATACTGTATACTCCGAAGACTTAAATATTTGTTACGAACGAATTAAATAATAAACAACACAAAATTCTAAGGAACTCCTCTCCGATTTTTATGAAATGTCAATCAACCAAAGGAACTCGTCCTTCAGTAAGTACGTCTTCAGGAAAACATTTTCATTTAAAAAATGTATTTTATTTATTTCATTTTTGTATTCATTTTAGAAAAAAATAAATTCTTCTAATATCTTGGAAGAAAAGAATATTGAAAAATCTAACAACGGGGTCAATGAAACAAAATACACATATTATATAGTAAAAATTTAATTTTGAAATATAAATTTATTATAAAAAAATATAATTTAATAATTTTAAAGTAGGTACAATAGCTGTGAGATTCGAGAACAAAAGAACCGCAATTATTTTTGTGTCGAGCCAATGGTATAACACGATCCATTTCCACGAGTAGATCGATCAACTCCTGCGCCAAAAAGCATCTAACAGTACCGATCAAACCGGTTCCCCGTTACTTAATGTCCTAACGAAAATGAAACATGCCGAGTACGTATCCTCGAAAAGAAGTGCCGAACTTGTGCGTGGGAAACGCGCAGAAAAAGCCTTGGGGGCCTGTCGGAGATGCGGGCAACTCTCGATAGTCCCGCTACACAAACCAGTTGTTTAGCCGCGACCAGTACCGTTCCAACAGTCAAGAGAAAAGCCATGAAGCTGCAAGACATTGTCAAGTATCTCGTTTGCGTCGTTCCGCTAATTTCGGGATCGATTCGCTGCGACCAATTCGACACTCCGGTAAGGCGCATCTTCCTTCGCCGCTTCCGGTTAGATTCGCGCGGGGAAAAAAGTGTGCACGTTGTCGTTCTGTATGGTTATTAAATCCGATCGATATTGCCATAATTTCGTGCATTCCTAGTTGATTCTGTAACAACAAATAGCAACGTAGAAAAATGACGAAGCGCGCAATGCATTTAAAATAATTTACGCGAGAGAAAATTTCTTCTATCCGATTAACTTCTTTCCCGAAAGTTTGTCGATTGATCGAAAAGTCTGCTTATCCGGCAGGGCTTGATTGAGGAGGACGAAACGAGACAAACGAGAGGCGTTTTGGACTTCCTGTTCGCCAGATTCAAAAGTTGCGGGAACTGCAGTGAGTAAACTACGTATACGATACACAACGACGATCGCGAATCGGCCGTGCGTTCCAGCATCGGTCTCCATAACGATGTTCGTGTTAAATCGTTCGATTCCATAAATATGCAGTGTGCGGACGACCGAATCGATCCGGCGAGTCGCCGCGGATTCTTGGCGGAGAGTACACCGTAGCGCACGAGTTCCCGTGGCTGGCGAACGTTCATGTGAGATCGCAGTTATCCTTCAGCGGAGTCCTGATCAACGATCGTTACATTTTAACCGCAGCCAGCCAGCTAGTCAGGTTCGTCACCGTTAATAACGAAACCAACACTAGAAAACGAGATGAACACTTTTTTTCTCCATTATTAACGATCATTCGCGTCCCCTCAACCTTCGTAAGGTCGAATTCTTACGCGTCAATTTTTCACGATAAACAAGCTAACTTTTACACCTCGATAAAAGAAACTAGGTCGATCACAGGTATATGAATCACCCTGTATAATGATTTGATCTTATAGCGACGTTTTTAGTGTCGAAGTGGACGCCAACCGAGGGTTAAACCTGCTCTAAATAACGGCAATTTATTACGAATATTCGTAGAATTGTTTTATTTATTTATTACGAATATTCGTAGAATTGTTTTATTAATTTATCATGAATATTGGTGGAATTATTTTCTTCTATAAACAAGTTAACTTTTACACCTCGATAAAAGAAACTAGGTCGATCACAGGTATATGAATCACCCTGTATAATGATTTGAACTTATAGCGATGTTTTTAGTGTCGAAGTGGACGCCAACCGAGGGTTAAACCTGCTCTAAATAATGGCAATTTATTACAAATATTCGTAGAATTGTTTTATTTATTTATTACGAATATTCGTGGAATTGTTTTCTTCGAGCGATAGTTTAAATTTGACAATAATTAGCGGCGCACATTTTTCAACAGCATCACTCCGGCAGATGTCAAAGTTTCTCTCGGAGAATACGATAGATGCAGCCTGGACGTATCATCGGCGACGCTCAGCGTAGAATCAGTGTTCCTTTATCCGGAATATAATCCTGGCTCTCGCGCCCATGATTTGGCGTTAGTCAAATTAAGCCAGCCGATCAAGTTCGAAAGGAGGATATCGCCGATCTGTCTGCCCAATCCAGGTATTCTTCAACAAAATTTCAAAATCAGAAAATAATAAAGACCCTTCGAACAGCGTCGCCAGATCAGGAGAATTGACTCGAATCGAGGGGGAATACAGTTACCCTCTCCCTGGCGTTACCGGATTAGTCACGTGACCGGGCCGTGGCTAAGGCGTGGAGGTAGAAGGGGAAGAGTAGAGTGGGAGACAAATCTTAATCTGGCGACACTGATTCGTATTAAACTCGCGTACGTTTTGCTTAACGAGATAGAGTAAGAGACAAAGTACACAAGACACGACAATTTTTTTAAACATTAACTTCTAGGCTCGACCTACCTCGGCCAAGTAGGAACCCTGGTCGGGTGGACAGTAAGCAAAACTGAAGATAAGAACAACAATCAAACGTGTCGCCCACGGAAATTGGGGCTTCCGATTTTAGGTCGCGAAGAATGCATTAAATCCGGAATAAATCCTATGAACTTCCACAAAGACTCCGGTTGTGCTGGTGTTTTAGGTGGAAGTTCTATAGTATGCGAGGTATGATAATTAATATTTTCGGCACGCGTCCGCCAATTACCTTAATTTTTTAGATCCTTAAACATTACCTTCAGGTATTTATTTTATTATAGTACCAATACATTATAAATATAAAGTGTGAATACATCTTTTCAGAACGATGTAGGTTTCTCGGTCCAGTATCGTTCGTATGCAGGAATTTATGATCTTGTTGGTATGTATAATATATGTGTTATTAAAAGATTATATTTTATGATAAAATGCAGCCTGAACAAATTTTCCAAATTATCATCGTTCAATTTATTCATGCAACTTACAAATAAGAACGCTGTGTAATTATTGAAAATTGACAGGATCCGTTAGTGATAAGAAAATTTATTGTATTTTACGACAGGCATAATTTCGGACGTAAATGAATGTGGCAACGAGCCTGCAGTTTCGATTTACACGAGAGTGGGTCCGCATCTAAATTGGATATTGCAACAAACTAAAGACGCGTGCTACTGTCCTAAATGATAGCAAGAAACTATGTTGTTTATTTATTTGTAAATAAAATGATGAAAATTTGAGAATTTTAACATGTAGAAGAATTTGAGGGAGAAGGTTCCAATAAAAACTCATCGGTGGATACTTTTATTTCCTCGATCTTCAATTAATTACCTCCTCGAATGATCACGAGCGAACAATTCATTATCATACAGGATCGTTGCTTCTGGAGAAAGGATGCAATGGATTTTGTTGTATGAAATTTATTAAATATTTGATACTGAAACTTACAATATTTTTAGAGCGTACCGTGTACAAGTGGACGGCATTTCGTATGATAAATTAATTCGGTACAATTTCGAGCAAACTCATTGTAAATATATGACTAAGAATTTTATATTAATACATATTAACAAGTACAAATATCTGTTGACCATTGTGCATTAAAATTATCGCTTAAATCTAGAATACATAAGTCGTTATACTTATATATTTTTAACGTCACTGTGAATGTATATTTAAATGGAGTGATGAACAATAATTGTCACGTGGAGATTTTATTTTAAAATACAGCATTTTTTAGTGCTGGGTGCCATCTATGAAGGACCCGGGAACACGATGATAGACAATACTGTATAATGTTGCCAATTTGTAATTTTAAATTATAAAAAAATTTTAAAGTAAAGTCAAGTTGTTGCTAAGTATCCCCAAAAAAGATGTATTCTTATTTTATTTAATAATTGCTGAAAATAAATTTTTTTATTTTAAATGACTGCTATGAAGACATGTCGAGAGGAAATCATAAGCAGATCAGGGTTGATCGGTTTTGACCACTTACTTTTAGATGAAGATATTTCACATAAGCAATAATAAATGTGAATAGGAAATTTAATTGTGGGTATCTGGGTCACTTAGCTACATCAATTATGATTTTGCGGCATCTGGAAGCAACTACCGTTGTTGCCATTTAAAATCTAGCCAAAGTGAGCTCCACTTTCTTAACCGGTAGTTCCGGCATTTAATATTTATATACAATTATACACAAAAATCTAAATACACCTGGCAAATTTCGAACAATTTAAAAGTAAAACAAATTTTTTGAATATTATATTTACATGAATTTATTTATTGATCAAAATTAGACAGAAAAAGATAATGATTTGTGTAAATACATTTATTCTCAAAGAGAATAGAGATATAATTAAACGGAACATAAAAACATAAAAAAGTATATGAGGAGTTATTATAAATATATTAACACATTTTCCGTGCGCTGTCGGACGAAATTAATCAAATTACAATAATGACATTGTTTATTTTTTTAAAGACACAAAAAAAACGAAAAAGTAATCAAAATCCACAAAATGTGCGTATTTTTTTTTTAATATTCGAATTTTATCAGGTATATATAAACTTTTATGTCTGACTGCATTTCTAAGTACCACAAACCCATATACCAAAAGTATATTTTTTAATAAACATACTGTAAAAACTTAAGGAACAAATGTAATACATTATAGAAAAGTGGACCAAAATAATTTTGTATTTACTTAAAAAAAAAAAGAATTTATATCTATTAATAAAAAATGTACTTGCTAAATAAAATATTTAATAAGAATACGACAAAGCGTATATATCTAGTAAATATACGTGTAATACGTAGAAAGCAACTAAAGATATAGATTTCATTTGTTTATATTAAAAAATCGTTCCAATATGATAAAATGAAAGAAGTGAAATTTTAATAAAATATCATACCACGATAACTTATAATCAAATTTTACTATATTATTTAGCAATAGTTCTGAGATGATGAAGATTCATAGAACACAAAAAAATAGTTAATTCATTCAAAATAAACTCATATTATAATGGAAGTATACTTAAATACAAAATATGTTGCACGTGGTGTGCTATTATACAGTTATTTTGATGTATCAAATACATTACATGCATTAATATATAACATGGGTAACATTTGCATTACACTGTGAGGTAACTGCTTCCTCTAATGTACAATCTAGTTTACGATAATTGGCTGTGCTAGGACGCCGTCTACCGCGGCTATTTCGTGATCTTCTTCCTTCTAATACAATCGCTAGTATCTGTAATATAAAAAAATGCAATTAGCAACAGTGCATAGAAATAATTTCATTCATTCAAAAGAATCCATTACCTTTTGTTTATTATAATAACCAATGTACGCAATAATAGAGATCAAGGAGAGTACGGTAAAGTATGTAAAAAAGTGTGATTCTTCATCCGTCCTCATAGTATGAAAAGAAGACACGTTGTCCTTTTCTTCTTGAGGTTTGTGCATATTTTGAGGTTCATCTACCAATAAGAAGCTTATTAAAAATAGAGCAGTAATAATGTGTCTGTTGAAATTTTAACTTAATATTTAAATTGTTGAATGTATAGACTGTATGAAAACAGTACCTGTATAAAGAGGTGCATCAAGCGCTTGATCATTTTGATCTGAAAACATAGTTATATAAGCACAGTGCAGATTACACATGAAATTACAAAATCCAAATATTTACAGATCATTACCGTCAAGGAATTTTTGTTTTTCTTCAAGTCTCCATTCCTCTTGATTAGTTTCAGTATTCGCAACAAGTTCATCAGATGCCTTATTTGTAATCTGCGAATCTTTATCTATGGTAGATGGACCCTCGGTCTGTGGTTCCACTTTGTCTACACTTTGTAATTTCTTGTCTCCATTCAGCAATTCCTTACTTAATGTTTGGAGTTCCTTGTTTGTAGTTTGTGAAGCCTTATTTACATCTTGTAAGTTTTTGTTTACATCCTGTGGTTCATTACTTACACTTTCTGGTTTCTTCTTTAAATTCTCTGGTAATTTATGTACATCCTTAGGATCAGCTGATTCATTATTTGTTTCCTTCTGACTTAATGTTTGATCATCAGCATGTTCCTGATCATCCGTAGGTTTCAGTTTTGTTTCGGGTGTTTGCACTAGCTTCCTCTCCAAACTAGATGAGTTTACGTTAACTTCAACATTTGTTTTACTATCTTCGCGCGCCGTGCTCATAGTAATTTGTGAATGAACGGATGATTTCTGCACTTTCAAACTTTGATCTACATTTAGACTTTGGTTCTTTTTTAATGTTATACTATCTAAACCTGTCTGAGATTCAGTGGTCACCTTCGCTGTATCATTATCGACACTTTTACTCCAAACTAATATTTCACATAGCGGAATAAACTGATTGTTCATATCAAAACAAAAGCGATAGCATACTTCGTCCTTATCTAAATTATCTAGAAACGATAGCTTTGACTTTAACTTGTTTTGTGAAAATGTTATGCCCTTAATGCTTTTACAAAACAAACTTCCATCTTTATCCTCCTCCTTGGGAGCTAACTGCTTTAAATAAGAGTTAAAAGATTTTTCATCGGTAAAACGTGTATGAAACGACTCCTCCAATTGCTTGGATTGACAGACTTTATACCATGTATCATAAAATATGAGACACAAAAACATATTTCTATAGATATAATCAGGTGTTACAGTTCCTACTGGATATGATTCATTAACACAAGCATTTAAAATAGTGTTGGTATATAAAAATACTGGAACTGGGCATAATTTTTTATCACTTTTCATAAAATCTATAATCTTTATCGTCTCAATTGGATCACTTGACACGTTCGCAAAATAAAGGAAAAAGACGAAAATAGCAAGTCCGTTAAATGAATGGACTGTGCGTTTTTCCATTATTTTTTCTGTTTATTAACCAACTACTCCTTTGAAAAGATGATAGGCTATCAAAGCAATAGTTCTATCGTTTTCTCGACGTCATACTTTGTTTTATTGACTATCTGTTACGTATTTTCTTAATGACGATAATTCTCCGTGTTTTCCGATTATTCTTCGCACTTATTACCAATGCAGTATTAACAATTTTATACAAAGTTTATACGTCAACGTATCGGACATAACCTTTCAAAATTCAGTTTATATCTTTCAACACGAATCCATTCATGCACTTATCACAGAATTCGACAAACACGCCATCTTTTTCGTTCGCCGAATACATTAGTAACATAACCTCTAACGCTACAAGTCCATTTAAGAATTACATAGATAAATAAATATAAGTGTATGTTTCAACAATAACATATTTAATGTATAATGTATCAACGTTTATTGTCAAGGTTTATTGTTTTATAAATTTTCGATGGATAGAAACAATTTTGAATATATGTAAAATTCATATAAAAGATAGTAACTATATAAATATGTAAACAACATAATTATTAAATATTTATTAATTTAAAATTTAGACTTTAGAAATTGTAGAATTTTTCTGCAATAGGAACGTACTGTTATTTAAGAGATCTATGAAGCATAGTATAATACATATAATATAAATTCTAGTCTTGGAATGCCTGTAAGTCTAAATGCAAAATAAGTCTTATAGGTACCAGTCTGTATGTATTTAGGTACTCATACCTATTTATGTAAGTCTTCGTTTCTTTCATCATACTAAAGTACGTACTTTTGGAACACCTTCTATATAGAAATTTGAAAGTCATATTTATAATGTATATTTTTTGTTGTTTTATCTCATGATGTATATTTATGTTCTCAGGTTGTTCCATATTATTTTTGTATGTAATTATAAATACATATTTATGTGTGCACTAATAAGATTGAAAACAATTTATTTATAATAACAATGTTAGTTTCTTCTTTAATGTATTAAAAAAAATTAACAATGTTTGTATTATTCTACTATTACTATATAATAAACGCACTTACCTTATTAATTAGCATAGTAGATAAACAAATCGCTTGTGCATATGAAAAATACTTACGTGTATACTCTATAATCGATGTATGCAATTTATGTATAATATACCCTATAAAAATAAAGTTTGCATAATAATATTTCCGCTTTTTCGTATTTTAAATGTAATTATAGTAATATTAATTAAAATTTGATATCTGCATAATGTACAGAGTTTATTTTCATACATAATAATTTCTGCAATAAGAAAGCTCTTAGAAAGTATTTACCTTAGTACAAAGTAGTCTATGACAGGTACAATATTGCAACAGAGAGGATATGCTCCAACATGCTCTCTGGTTGCAAACAACCCTTAAACCTTTTCTAAATATGCACGTGCGTTTTCCACATGTATAACCTACGCTTATTTTTTAATTGAATAGAAGGTTTTAAATTGGCAATTCGTAAATTAAAAGGAAAATAAATTGTTTGATTAGTTAGTAATGTTTAAAAGCTTTACTAAACACTAGTTATATCTCGTTAAAATTTATTGTATATTCTCGAAAATAGTGTACTAAATAGTCGACACTGAAAGCATTTTCATTTTTAGATGATGCCCTACATTCAAGAAAGCCTTCGGACAATAGACATTCATAGATAATAATTAATATGTGGGTATTTTAATATCTATGTTAATATATGAATCTACCTCTCATACCAAAAATAACTAAACAGTCAGTATTATAAAGTAAGTTGAGCGGTTCGTCTTCCGTGAGGTACGTTTATTTTCTTTATTTGTTCGTAAATTCAAATTTTTTGTAATAATTGATCAAGAAATTCAAGTAACCACATATGTATGATAATCATTACATTGTTTTTTATAGTATATGTATATATATTTTATTAGAAGTTTTTAATGATCTAACTCATATGAGATCTAAATATTATACATTATATTTATTTCACATAGTCAAGATGGTTTCCCAAATATTTGATGAATCTCCAAAAGAATTGCAATTATTAAATTCAGACAGTGAATCGCAAAGCACGAAGCAAAGGGATAGCGTGGATAAAGTACAAATGAAAAAACAACTTGGTCTTTTAGAAGGTGTTGCAATTATTGTAGGAATTATATGCGGTTCAGGTAAAAATTGCACACAAGCTTTAGTTTCGATATTTAATAAGTATATAAGTTAAATTGTATAAAGTATCATAGTTACATAATTTAATTTTCACATAATATAATTGTTAACTTAGTACTATGTATATTAATAGTAAGCACAACACAATAAAATTTGCTTGTTTAGGTATTTTCATATCTCCAAAAGGTGTTATTACAGAAGTAGGAAGCGTTGGAGTATCTTTAATTATTTGGGTTTTATGTGGGTTGCTCTCTATGATTGGAGCATTATGTTACGCTGAATTAGGAACTTGTATACCTCGTAGCGGCGGTGATTATGTTTATATCTCTGAATCTTTCGGAGCGCTACCATCTTTCTTGTACTTATGGGCTGCCAATTTAATTGTTGTGTAAGTTAAATTTTCTAAGAAATGAGCAAATTTAACTACTATATGTAGCCTCAGGTAGGAAAAATGTAATATTATGAAAATAATTACAAGATTATTTATTTTCAGACCAACTACTAATGCTATTATGGGATTAACTTTTGCACAGTATGTTTTGCAACCGTTCTTTCCAAATTGTGCTATTCCAGACTATAGCGTACGATTAATAGCAGCGGTCACTATTTGTAAGACATGTTATTTAGATTTAAAATATTGTTGAGTGTATTTTAACATTCAAAAACACACACAAAATACTTTTTTTAAATGGTTCATATTACTGATAAGTTCTTCATATAATTTTTTAATAGGTTTACTTACATTTGCAAATTGTTATGATGTTAAAGAAACATCTAAAATGCAAAATGTATTTATGTTCACTAAAATTGGAGCATTAGGAATTATAATCTTTGCTGGCCTTACTTGGTTATCACTAGGTAAGCAAAATTCGTATACGATCGAGTTGGAAAGCAAGTTAATGATTGGCACATGCTGGAAAATGAATATGATATATCTTTAATAAAGATATTATATGTTTTAATAACGTATATGATACAATTACTAATCTTTCCATTTTTTTAAAGTTTACTATCATTTTTCGTTTTAAAGACAACAATATCCATTTGTAGGTCATACAGGAAATTTTGAAAATTCTTTTGAAAATACTCGTACAGAACCTGGCAAAATTGCAGTAGCTTTCTATTCTGGTATATTTTCATACTCTGGGTGGAATTATCTAAACTTCATGACAGAAGAATTAAAAGATCCTTATGTGTATGTAATATAACTTTACACTATATCATGTTAATTCTTTTGTTATTATATATTGAACAAATTCCACGGTTTTGCAGAAATTTACCAAGAGCTATCTACATATCTTTACCTTTAGTTACTTTAATATATGTATTGGCAAACGTTGCATATTTATCAGTTTTAACACCAACTGCTATGATTGCTTCTCATGCAATAGCTGTGGTAAATATATATTCTTTTCTATCCATGTATAAATATTTAAAGAGAAACTAATTGAATTGAATTAACCTTTGTTAGACATTCGGAGACCAATTACTTGGTGCAATGTCTTGGATAATACCAGTAATGGTAGCTATATCTGCATTTGGAGGATTAAGTGTTCATATTATGACATCATCTAGATTGTGTTTCGTTGGTGCTAGAAATGGTCATTTTCCCTCAATGTTAGGTCACATTAATATTTCAAGATTTACACCTACACCTGCCTTATTGTTTCTCGTAAGTATCAAAGATATACATTTACATATAGCGTAATTATAGATTTCTAAACGAATATTATTAATCGCCCATAATTTCTCCTTTTATGTTTATTTATAGTGCATTTTATCTCTAATAATGCTCTGTACAAGTGATATTTTTGTATTAATCACATACTGCAGCATAGTTGAATCATTCTTTATCATGCTATCAGTAGCTGGTGTTCTATGGCTTCGTTATAAAGATCCTAATATGAATCGACCAATAAAGGTACATTATATAATCAATAATAATATGAACAAAAATATGTATTTTCCAATGAAAATGTGCTTTTATAGATGCCTTTATGGATTCCTATCACATTTGTCGCTATATGTGCGTTTTTGATCATTGTTCCTTGTTATGAAAGGCCATATGAAGTCGGTGTAGGTACTTTAATAACTTTATCTGGTATTCCAGCCTATTTTGTAGGCGTTAAATGGAAAAATAGGCCAGTATGGTTTCAAACAATGAATTGTACGTAATACAATGTTATCACTAAATATAACATTTAGCTTTAATTATACATTGTTTCTAATTAAGTAATTATGTAAATTTGCTACTTTCAGTTAAAGTTACTTATGCCATTCAGAAACTGTTCATGTCTGCTACCGAGGAACGAGACACCTGACTTCAAATATTGAGAGTTTGAAAATAATTTGATCTGCTTTCATCATACTAATGCTAACTATATGAATAATAGTAACCCCTGTGTTACCATCAATTACCTGTGTATATATACATGCATAATACGACTGTGTTCTTCGTATACTAAAGATCTACACGAACTATAAAAAATATTGCTCTTTAGCATAGACAAATAATTTATTATTACCTATTATAATTTATTTTGGACAGCTATAACTGTCGTGTATTCGATTATACATAGATAGTGCGATTGTGTCGGTATTCTAATAATCATGTATTTTTTTTGTAACAAATTCGTATAACATTTGTGAGTGAATATTTATTGTTATAAGCGTTAATACGTTTTCTACTTTTTACACTTTCTACATCAGGAAAAATATTAAATGATACATGTTAATTGTAGAATCTGAACAATGGTGTTGTATGATTTTGTTAATGCTATTAAATGTGTGATAGGTGACTATAATTATTATACGAACATATATGAAAACCTTTAATAAATATTTTCAAGAGTATGATATTAATGTATTATTGTTAATCACTGTAACATCAATAATACCATCTTTTTTCGTAATATATTTTTGAATATTCAGTGTCTTTTAATATAATTATTCATGCTATTGTGTACCCAGATATTTTAAATAATATTCTTACTTATTAAATTTGTAACATACGTATTTATTTAGGCAATTAAACTTTGAGTATATTACAGTACAGTAATATACTTTTTAAAGTTATTGTAATATCATTTATCTGTACATATTAAGATTTACACACAAATTTCAAGAAGAACTTAATGGTCATAATAAACTATTGAAGTTCAAAATAAATACTGGAATGTAGAACACATGTCTATCCTTTATGTGCATATTATAACAACATAGTAACATTACATATAGACATTAACAAGTACAATACAAGTCATAGATTTTTATATGCTTCATATGACTCAACATTTTATGTACATAGATTAATGTATATCTTCTGGGTTAAACATTCCCTGCAAAGTAAAATTAAAAAATCTAATTAATTGATCTTTAAGTGATGTTTATGGTTCAATTAATATTCAATAACAATCCTGTTATCATTAATTATCAAGTGCTATGTCAATAATATAAAAATATTTGATATGTACGAATATGTTTTATTATTATAGAAAACTGCTAGAAGTAATCAATCTGATTTCATTTTGATAATTAAAGTAAAATAAGGGCAATGGCCTTCGTATTTATTTATTATAAATTAAAAAATAAATTTTTCATTTCAAACATTACATGAAAATGATCTAGGATGCAAATGCATAAAATATGGATTAGTATAGATATGTATGTATATTATTTAGTGCAGTTATAAATAATATAATCTTACCCTGGCACGTCTTAGAATGGAGTCTTTACTAGCATCATAGGGATGATCTTTACTGGGAATTTCTAAGACCGACGGTATTGGTTGAGTATGACTATCGATTACATGACGAATCATTTCTGCAATCTTAAACGAATAATAAAACTTTTTATTATAGGAACACAATTACAGTAGAATCCCGTTTATCTGGCTCTAAAGGGATCGTACCCTTTAATCAGAAATCCTGATGTACAGGATTCTACCGAATATTTTTAAAAAACTATATAACATTTAAAAGCACATTTAATACTTACACTCTGGTTGATAAGGATGATATCGATATCATCTCGCTTAATGAAACGCTTAAACGTATCTTCTATATCGCTCACCGGTGTATCTGTAAATAATATATTATATGTATAGTTTAAAATAATCGTCTCGTTAATCAAGTGCGTCACATTGACGTCAAGAGTAATTGATCAAAAAAGGGTAATTTCTGCTGGAAAAGACGCATACTTTTATCTACAACCATAAAATTGGATTGACGGTGCTTATTAATCTCGCCAACTCCGCCCAAAAGAAATCCCACGCATGTATCCTAAAACAGAAGTCCTGTAATTCTCTCTCGTAAATACAAGAGATGAAATTTCAGTTGTATTTACCTCATCTCCGATCACTGCAAGAAGTTTACCCTTTCCTGCAGAATGAAGAGCCATCGTTATGGATGAAATAAGGATAACAGGGAAGAGTTTTTGCAAAACAAACGTATTAGTTAATACAACGATCACTGATAGTGCATCAGCTGACAAGACACACCTATATATGTACAACTTCAGCTACTTGCACATCACGTGCCAAACTTGTCCAATCGAGAGTGGTGGAGGGAGTAATATGTAGTCAAGTTTAGAATTAACAATTGCTGAAACACGTTGACGTTCTGTATATTATCTTATTGTTGACTACACTACAGTGCTGTGGTTTGTTTGTCTTTTATTTTAACGCTATTACTGTAAAAGAAATATATGTATATAAAATAATGTTTGCACCATCGAATCTCGATGCGCACCATTTGCATCGAAGTCTTTTTAGAATTACAGCTTCCTTTGATTTATCGAGTCGCATATCTATGTATTTTAATTTCTATTTTTAGCTATTTCATCTTTACTTGTATGGTATTTAGTTACGAAAACATAACATTGTAACAAAGTAGAATTTCGTCGATAAGAAAATTCACTGGAAACCTATGACAACTTCAAGATGAACTTTCCAAATCCGTAAACGTGCGTAACGCGTAATAGCTGGGGGTTATGTTTTTAAGTACATGTGTGGATATAAGCATAACTTCTGTGTGTATCTAATATTAATTATGTATGAACGTAAATTGGAAGACGGAAGCTTGTGTTACATTCAATAGTTTAATGTATGTTTTATTCTATATTTTTCTACGCGGACACAACCGGACTTAATAGTTATTAAAGAAACGCTGTAAAATAGGATACATGCTCCATGATAACCATTTTTTAATTACATTATTAGGGTTATGATATTATGGAACATTAAGGTTGTTCAAAAGTGTTGTGCATTATTTTTTAGTTAATATATTTACAGATACGAGTATTCATGATCCGCATCCTTCTTTATTAAATATGAAACAGGATATATTTGATTAATTTATGGCTATTAATAAAGTGACTATTTTGTAACCCTAAAATGTACTGATGAGTATTTAGAAAACCATTATCAAGTATTTGTCGATACATCAGTATTGCGTTTTAGTGAATGATGTGACTACAGTGATATGTAATAATTAACTTGTCGTTAATAATTAATTCTAAAAATATGTGTTAATTCTGTTTTAGGGACTTCATATTAATAACACATGCACTGAAGACGTGACATAAGTGGACAAGAAACATAGTACAAAAATATGTCGTTTATGGATAACATTGATAGTTATAAAAAAATGGTTTCTGAAGAAATCATACAAACATCATGTACGATGGATGGAAGCTCAACCGAATATATGGTATTGCCTAAATATGAACATATAGAAGAATCGCTGGTAATGAAATATTGAATGTTAAAATATAATGCTAAAAAGTGTAGAGATTTTTTTATTGCGAAAAAATAGCATCGTCTTATATTGAAAGAAAACTATGTAACGCAAAGTACGGGTATCAGGTAGTGGGGCATAGATACCTATCTCTGTACTATCTCTGTAGTATCTCTGTGCTATCTTCTCGTGAACAAGGAATACTAAACTATGCAAAATTAAATGTTTACTATTAACTTTCTTAACTACAATTAATTTTCATAGGTTGTTGGTGAAGAAATAGTAGTAGACGAGAACATGGATTTAAACGAACAAATTTCTGAAGAAACTGTTTGCGAATCTAAACAAGCATCTGAATATTTTGAAAGAAATATAGATGCAACGATACCCATTGAATTTGTCGAAGATTCTGTATCATTATCCACAAGAAATATTGCCAAACAAAAATGGCTACCAGGTGACACGAATAATCAGGATATATTGGTAAGTATTACAAAATTTTTAAGACTTTGCGAAATTAAGTATAAAAATTAGATATTAAAGCACATTATGTTTTTTTCTGTACATATCTATAGTTATCAGAACCAGAAGAGAGTGAAACTGAAATTAGTTGTAGTAGAATAACAAACGATGACCAATACGAAGATGAAGAAACAATAGCTACATTTGTAACCGCTACTGGTCAACAGTTAGCATTATATGCAGTTGAAGATTCAGAAGAAATTTTTGCTGTAGCAATGTATGACGAGTCTGGAGTACCTCCAACAAATTTTCAGTTTCTTATGAAGTAAGTAAATAAAAATAAAAGTAAATAAAAAACACCAAATAATGAAATGGTTATATTTTCAGGGCTGATGTCGAAAGATTGATAGGTGAAGGTGCCGTTAGAACTGTAAGGAAACCAACACAAATAAAAAAGCAATTACTGACGACACAACCACCAATATTCTTTTCTAAGAATGATTCAACAAACGATATATTAATACACAATGGAAACAAAATTATATCAACCAAACATCAAACATTGCAAAAGAAAGATAACTCATGGGAAGACAATTCAACCTTGATGGAAGATTCTAATTTAAATCTACATATGAAACGAGTGTCTAACATTATATATGCATCTGATGATAAGCACTCGGACTTAACATACTTAATGATGGACAATTGTTCTGTAAATATTGGTATGTACTTAAAGTATTACTTTTATTGTTTCATAACTGTAAAGTATAGTTTGCGAAGGAAATAAGTAAACACTAAAACGCTTTAATTAAGCAGATAATTCGGAAGAATATCAAGAGGATGAAAGCGACAGTGAAATTTTAGAACAGTCAACCGTACAGTACATTCTTTTTGAAGGTGATCAATCTGATTCTGAATTAACTTTCGACGAGATTCAAGCAACACTTCGGAATCTTAAAACAGCCGAATCGAAATCATCAAGACGTCAATTGAATAAAAAACTGAATACAGAGCAAAACAGTTTTGTAAATATTAAGCAATCCGAATGCGATCATACAGTACATAATAGTACTAATTGCAATCACATTTCCAATACATTGACAGAGAGAAAATTAAATTTAGTGGACAGCGAAAAAGAATCTCTGGAATTATTTACAGATTTGGCAATGAATGGAATATCGAATAACGCAAATTTAGATCTCTCAAACGGTTCCATGGAATGCGTATCACCTGAATCGACACAAACGCAGTACAGAACTAAAAGATCTCGTAAACAACAATTAGTTTCTGTGAACCGTGAAGATTCCGAAATCATTATTCAACCGGCGTCTCTTCTGAGTGAAGAGGACAACAATGTTAAGAAAAGAAGTAAACGGAAGAAATACCGTCAAAGGAGTAACGACGCGAAAAGAATGAAAAAGGTTAAACGTAAGGAAGTTGAAGTTATTGAAATCGATGTTGATGAAGAAGAAAATATGCTTCAATCAAAGAGGGATGTTGTTGAAATAACTATAGATGATAGCAAGGATAAGTATTCTAGTGATAAAGAGAATGAAATTATTATGGTAGGAGATTCAGATGAAGAATCATCGCAGTCAAATTCCAAAAAAATGTTATTACAGTGTCAACACTGTGCAAGAAACTTTCGACAACAAAGAGCATTAGAAACTCATTTACGAGTTTGTTCGAAATCTCCATCAAATTCGATTCGATTCAAAGAACAGAAAATGAAACATTCAAGTAGAACAAACGAGGATTCTGTAAAGAAACAATACACTTGTAAGATATGTCAAGAGAAGTTCGATGTTGTAGTGGTGTTAGCACGTCACGTACGTTCAGAACATTCTCAAAGGAAGAAACGTAGATTTAGTAAATCATCGATCGAACGACCATCTATAGACGTTGAAGAAAAAAAGGAATCTATTGAATCAAAAAAACAATTGACTATGATCAAAAAGATCAAAAGGAAAAAAAGTCAACGACTAAATTGTACCTGGGAAGTAAAAAAATTGAGTTGCTCCGATTGCGGTAGATGGTTTCCGAGTGCTGCCTTGTTGAGGGCACATTGTTTGCAACACGGTACAAAAAAAACTGGTAAATTTTAATTAAGCAAACCCTTTTGTTGATAATCGTTTAATATTAAGTATTCATTTACTAATTTTAGATGTCATGTAACATTTTATTTCTATGCTCTAACTTTACAGAACACAAGATACGCAGGTGTCACATATGCCAGAAGCTGATGAGGTCTAGATTGCTTTTTTTACAACATTTAAAAAAGCATAGAAGTATGCAAAAAAACCCAAAGACGATAGCAAATATTCAAAAAAAATTACATACCACGAGATCAGTGACGAGCAAGATTACAACACTAAGAAAGCGAGGACGACCACGGAAACTTTGATTGCTTTAAGAAAAGGCACATGGAACTTCTTCAAAATGGTGATATATAACAAATATTGTTTACTATATTATTTCCTTTTATGTGAAATATGTATAATATAATGTTCATACTTCCAATAAAAATTGGAAATATTTATATGTTTGTTGGAAAAGAGACATCTCTCACTTTAAAGCACATTAAATATTTATCCGATGTACATAGTATTTAGATACATTATACATATATGTTGTAGATCATCTAATTTTACAATGTCATATACATTTATAGCTTAATATTAGTACAAAGGCTGACTTCCCCTAATTAACATTTGTATTTGACCATAGCATTATTTATAAAATGTAAGTATCAAGTATTGAAACGTAAGAGTTACGGTGAAATGCAATGTGAAGATTTAATAGAATTAGATCAATAATATGTTTAAAAGAAATTAGGTAAGTCAGCCTATTCACAAAATAACTGCTGTACATTAAAACTACTGTCGTACTTCGAGGACGTGATTGACCATTGTAAATAAAACACATCTTTTAAAAATTATTACATTTATATTTGTTATTTATATATATATACCCTTTATGTATACATAAGATGTTTTCTTATTACACTTTACATTTCGAAAACACGAATAAATGGGAATTATGACCCTTTTTTAATTTTAATTTGATGCTGTAGGTTTTATTCCATGCTAAAGATAATGTACACAGACGTAGTAAAAACACTGATGACCGGTCGGTGATAAAAATGAAGTATACCTTTCGTGTCTGTACCTGGTTGCATATTTTATACTTTATACAAAACAACTTTCCGACACCGAATACTCGTCGGTGGTTCTGATCCAGGCCAAATTGAGGTAGGTTCTGTTCCAGGCTAAGTTGAGGCAGGTTCTGTTCCAGGCTAAGTTGAGGTAGATTCTGTTTCAGACTAAGTTGAGGTAGGTTCTGTTCCAGGCTAAGTTGAGGTAGGTTCTGTTCCAGGCTAAGTTGAGATGGGTGCTGATCCAGACTAAAGACGCCAAAACCTGAGCGTGGCACTCTCGTATCCTCTCTGTCTGTACTGTTGCTTCAGTCTGTGCAGAGAGTATCCTCTCTGGTCTATATCGGTGATTTTGTCTATGATATTAGTTCCAACCGATAAGATAGGGTGTGACACAGAAATGGTAAGGGGGCTTCCCGAACGTAAGACAGAAAAGTACATTGAGTGATTGGTCTAGTTCTATACTTAGTCTGTGGTCTCATTTCCTCTCTGTACTCTGTACCTGTTCAGTACTCAGTACTCAATACCATTCAGTACCTATCTATATCAACCTATATAAGCAAGATGTCTGCGTTGTTTAGGTTTGTTAAAAATGTTGGGAGAAGCATACAGTTGCCAACACAAAACAGGAGTATTTCATTGTCTGTTACATCCTATCTGAAAGAAAGTAAGCATGATTCGTTAATTTTCGACTCAAATTAAATAATTACATGCAATTTATTCCGATTCTATAAGTAAATTTCTTTAACCTATAATTCAGAATTTTTATATACATTCCACTTATTTTTCTTTGTAGTTATCGAGAAAAAAGAAGGGAATAATTTAATAATTAAAGCAGTGATAAAACCAGATGAAAATGATAGTCGATTCCTGAAACCTAAAAATGGGGCTTGTCCTGTGTGTTCCTCCGGTCTTACCATTTGTCACACTGTATGATCTTATTTTCGTGTTTTAATAGATTAGAGATTAGAGATTAGAAAATAGAACATGTCTTAATTTTTTGATATTTTTAAGCAATTTAAAAATTATTGTAGGATGTTCTCATACTTAGCCAGTTTCTAAGGTCAAATGGTAGTATATTACCACGTAGAATTACTGGCCTCTGCAGAGTGCAACAAAAGAGAATTTCTTCGTTGATCTTGATGGCCCAGAGAGCAGGTAAAGTAGAATTAACTTGGTCAATTTAAGATTGGAAATCAATTAATATGTTAAAGATGTTGTTGGTCTGTGTGGATCAACTGTATCAAATCTAGTAAATAAACTTAATACATATAACATGAAAAGTACACTTACAAAACTATAATTTATATAAGGTGGACTTTAATCTCTTGTGATTCTGCCTAAACTAATTGTCTTGTACGTCGAATAATAAGGAATCTAAATCTAGCATAATTTAAACATGTGCCTTTATAAAATGACATAAAATCTCTATCACGTTGAGAGCGTTATCTTCTGTTTATACTCTGTCAAATATCTGCAGAGTGTTCTCCACTGACCGAATAGAAAGTATATCAAAATCAATGTCTCGACAGTTTTCACTTTCAAACATGTTTGCATTGTTTCCTCTTTTTAGGATTAATGCCAAACAAATCTCCTTCGGGAAATTACTGGGACCCTCTAAAAAGGAGCAAGTGGAGGAAGTTTAATACTTATTATGATGAAGCCACCATCAAAACTAGATATATCTTGTAATTTATTAAAAAGAACACAATAAATACATATTTCGTTGAATCATAAATAAACGCAGTATTTTCATTACATAAATTCTACATAAACTATGCATATTTGTTTACGGTTCGTTTTCCGTTTGAGCATCAGCTGATGTATCGATACAGGTTAGAAACCATGTTGAAACGTAGGTTAATAGCGACTTCGTGGTGTAAAGTTCAGAAACGATACACGCAGAGTAATTCAAAAGTAATAGTGAAAGGTGAACATGGGGAACACGAAGTTGCAAAAATCCGTAATATTGGAATTTTGGCGCATATTGATGCCGGTTCGTTTAAGTTTTAATATATTCTTTAATGTAACCTGATGTTATCAGATGTATCTGTCATAAGAATAATTTTTAATAATGATTTTTTAGGTAAAACAACTACTACAGAAAGAATGTTATTCTACTCTGGTCTTATTAAATCTATGGGAGAAGTACATCATGGTAATACGGTAACAGATTACATGGATCAAGAACGTGAACGAGGCATAACTATTACCTCTGCAGCAGTGACTTACGAATGGAAAAATCACCGTATTAATTTAATAGACACACCAGGGCATATTGATTTTACTATGGAGGTAGAACAAACTCTGAGAGTGTTAGACGGAGCAGTAGTTATACTTGACGGTTCTGCAGGTGTGGAGGCTCAAACAATGACAGTTTATCGACAGGCTGACAAATATAATATACCTAGAATTATTTATGTGAACAAAATGGATAGACTAGATGCAAATTTTGATGCAAGCGTAAAGTCTATCGAGTCAAAATTGCATGTAGAAGCACTGCCTACGCAATTTCCCATTAAAGAACAAGGGCTTTTGAAGGGCATAGTGGATTTGGTTACGTTAGAAAAGATGGTTTTTACTAACGATGATAAAGGTATGAAATTTACAAAGCTAAAATTATGCGATCAAAAGGACAAAAGTCTATGGGAAATGGCAGTCGAGAAGCGTAGATATTTAACCGATAAATTGTCTAATATAGATGATAAGCTAGCAGATGTAATCATCGAACAAGAATCTTTAGATGCTATTGCCCCACAATTGCTGATAGACTCTTTGTACAGAGCTACCATAAATATGAAAGGTGTACCTGTACTCTTAGGTAGTTCCTATAAGAACGTGGGTGTGCAGCCTCTAATGGACAGCATCCTCTTGTATCTTCCATCTCCAGATAAAAATAAATATTTGAAGTACTATCGTTCTTTTGATAAAGTTTTGTCTGCCAGAGCATTTAAAATTGTGCACGATAAACAGAGAGGACCTATTACCTTCTTTAGAATTTATACCGGAGCCATGGAGAAAAATGCAAAAGTATATAACATTCAAAAAGAAATGGCCGAACAAGTTACCAAATTGTACATCGCTTGTGCAGACGACTATGAAGAAGTATCTAGTATTAATAATGGTAACATTGCAGCAGTAGCAGGATTGAGAAGTACTACAACTGGTGATTTAGTGACAACCAATTTATCGGCAGCTAATAAAGCCAAAACAAAGTTGGCATCGCAGAAAGATATTGAACCAGAAGATGTTGAGAACTTTTTCACTTCCAATTCGAGGATATTAGAGCCTGTTTTCTTTTGTTCAATAGAAGCACCATCCCTTTCTTCTCAGTCAGCCTTGGAATCTGCTCTGCAACAGCTAGAAAGAGAAGATTCAAGCTTAAGAGTAATTCAAGACAATGAAACAGGACAAACTGTGCTCGCTGGTATGGGCGAATTGCACATAGAAATTATCAAAGAAAGAATTCGATCAGAATTTAAAATTGATGCAGATTTAGGACCATTACAGATTGCCTACAGAGAGACGATAACAGACCCTGTTAAGGATACATTTAGTTCCGAGTACACCATAGGGAAAAGTAAACATTCGGTGACAGTAACTATATCATTGATACCGAACTATCAGGCAACCGAGCCTTTGCTATTAGACAGATCACCGGATTGCATAGCAAACATCGATGCCATACCTTTGAAGATGATGAAGGCAGTCAAGGCTGGTGTGAAATCAGTTCTTTTGCATGGACCGAAATTAAGCTACCCAGTTATAAACATGGGCATAAAGTTACATTGGTTGGAATACAAACCTGGTACTTCTCCAACAATTATTACTGCCGCTGTTGCTCAGACTATCAGGAAGGTAATTAGGAGTATTTTAATTTAAAAATCGGTCGATCTTCTTCTCTTGTTTATAATAATGTACTTTTACAAAAACTGCTGAAAGTGAAAGATTTTATGGTTTAATGGTAAAAAATCTCATTGTCAGCCTAATATGTCCATTTATTTAACAACTATGTTCTGGTCATCATGTTTGATCGTCTCGCATGCCTTCATAGGTTCTGCAATCTTTTTATTCTCGCCGTAATTCTTCGTCTCTGTTAAAATCAACATAGACTTGGGTCTACGGTCCAGCATGGTTCTTCTTGAGTTTTGTTTCGTTACATCGCAGCTTTTTGTCTCTTCGTGGCGCAGGCAGTACCTATGTTGCCATTTTTCCTGCATAGATTTTGTAGCATCCTCTTTCTTCAGAACATCCTCATTGGGTATAAATGTATCTGTGAGCGTTTTGAGGATGTTGATCTTCTTGAACGTATCGTCCGAGATCAGATTCGGGTCGTAGTGCTTGGGTGTGGTGTCCATCGCCGGAAATACATAACGCTTCAACTTGGCGTGTTGCTTAAACTCTGTCGCACGCGGTAACTTGCCGGATTGCCGGTCAAAGAAATCGTTGATCAATATGTCGTTCTTGATCTGTAAACTTCTCAAGAAATTCTGATCGACCAGCTTCCGTTTAGTGCCTTTGGTATCGTTGCTCCCTTCGGAGCTGGCGTTGTCGCTGTTAAGAAGCTTCGCCGAATGCTTCTGATTGCTGCCCTCTCTTATTCTGCTTTTGGTTCTTTTGGTGTTGGTTTGGGTTGACTTGTCGACACCGCGGATGCCCCATTTCAGCATGTAAGCGTCGAGAAAATGGTGGTAGAGCTCGGGGCAGACTTCTTGATGCTCATAGTGCTTGTCTATGAAATAGACCCTGCGAAGACGACAATTCCCATATATTTGCAGCCTCTGCGTTGCAGCATAAGTACTGTTGAAGGCGGTTTGCGTTAATTGCGACAGGTTCAGCTCTAATTTGTTCCATCCGGTTTCTAATTTCACCCTGACGCGGCAGATTACGCCCCTGGAGTTGTACCTCTCGGATTCCGCGTTGGTGAATTGAAAGTGATGCAGGCAGTTTTGGGTGTCCACCACCTGCGGTTCGATCGAAGTTACATGTATATTTATTAACGCTAAATCTACCGAGCAGTAAAAGATGTAGCTTTGTAATTTCAGAAATACAGAGAAACACGAGGATCGTTGTTACCTGCACTTGCAAGCGGCAGTGCAAATTCAGATTTTTTATGACGACAACCAGAATTGGTAATTCGATATTGAGAAACTGTGATGAATCGGGCGGACAAAGGATAGAGGTTCCATAGTCGTTTGACTGTTCCAAGTCCTGCACCTCGATGACCTGTTGACAGTTTCCGGTTGATATTAATTGGAAGCTTTATTTTACATTTGCATCGAGAAGCGGGGAACGTACATTTTCCAACAAGTCCGAATCGAGGATCTTACGGATACGACCCGACTGCGACTGATGTTTCCTCCAGTATTCTAATGGCTTGTCGCTGATGCTGTATAGTAGGGAGACATATCCAGCAACCATTAAACCCCGAAATTATTTGGCAAAACTGGGAAACATTAATGCGTATTTACACCTTGGGATTTACATATTTTCGTTCGCTTGTTTGTTTACCAGCTGCCTCTTTCACGCCAGTCAATTTTTCTTTAATACAGAGTGACCAACAAAACAGAACGATCGACGAAATTTTATACCTCTGAAAATTAAATAGGAGCTTTATCTATTTATATCTTTATCTATAACCACTTACGTTATAAGTACTGCTAAATAGTTTGTGAGAATTGGTTTGCGGCAATTAAAGAATTATTTCGGTTTAGTTGATGCAGAGCAGTTCGATCCAGTTGCTGGAGCCAATAATGCTGCTGGAGATCGTGGTAAACGAAGGATACTCTTCCGGTGTCATAGCTGACCTCCCGAAGAGACGGGCAGAAATACAAAACATCGACATACGTGGACAGAACAAGGTAATTAAGATTAGTTGGCATTCGGTTTGTACTCTTGGTAGCGTCAGAGTTGTATTTTCTTTGGCCCGGCAACTTAGAAACATCGCTGTGTATCCAGGAGATCCGCTTAAATATTTTTTGCATTTAAAAATGTTCGATAATTTATGTACAAATATTTGGTCAGTGTAAATACACGAGCTGGATCAAGGTTCAAATTTCATATTTCTGCCAGTCTCAGGAAGTTTATAATAATTGGCTTCCGATCGATTCTCTTTGACACTCTGCCAACGTAATGCGTGCGACCGTACAATTCCACTTTTGCTTTCGTATCCTTGGAAACCTAATCTTATTCGAGTACTCGTTCTATACACAGGTGATCAGGTGCCTTGCTCCGCTGGTCGAGCTCTTGGGCTACTCGACAACGCTGAGGATACTGTCATCGGGTCATGCAACATTTTCTTTGGAATTTGATCATTACGAACAATTGGACCCGATCAACGAAGCGGAAGCGATTAAGAGGATCACGGGATTTAGTTAGGAGATTGTTAGACCAGGTGTGAAATAAATGGTTACGTGACAAGGAACACCCATCACGTTATGTCATTTCTTTCTTTCTTTTTTTTTAAATCTTGTGTATTAAGAAATTAGCAGTTCAACTTTACAAAGATGTAAATTCGGTCGTTCTAACGTAAAAATTATTTACACGAAAAGAGCGTTGTCTTCGTGGAACACACGGCCACGAAGGCAGCGGGCTCGCTTACACCTAGAAGGAGTAACGATTCGTATTGATCGATACACGTCGTTATATTATTCTCGACTAATTACATGTTCATCTTCGCGTTTCATTCGTTCGATCTAATCAAAATATATTGCAGCATTGTCAATGGTGCGTTACAATTCTTTCTTATACGATCGTCGTTCGCGGTCGCGAATTGTGGGGCCGATTCGCATGTAGGCCGGGGTTCGCAAAAAATTCCCGACTAGCGCGGATTCGAGAGGAGGAGAAATAATGAACACTCGGCTTTGCAAAAGTCCGCGACCGGCCTCGCAATCGACCACCGCGTATAAATAAATTAATATTGCTTAAGATCATGCAAAAATGTCATACATAGTAAAATATATGTATGTGTATATATATTATTATATGTATGGAGGGATGAAATGTTAAAAATGGGATGAGACTTGCAAACACGTCGGTTGCACAGATATCTTCTCGTAGTATTGCGTGGAGACGGCTGCAGGACGAATTTCAAGGCAAAATTCAGTAAAATGTACAGTATACACGGGCGCTGATCCTAAATCGTGCGATCAAACAACTCCTTACAACGACGATGCAACAACTTCGGTGCACCCTGTACCAGAGCTGGGCAAAACTTACTTTAAACAACGAATAAAAAGGTAACGAATAAAATCGATTTATTCATTATTCGTGAATGACGAGTAAACCGACTTTATTCGTTATTCTTTAGTTGAATACAGGAATACAGTATTATTCGTCGTTCACCGATAAGGTAATAAATTTCATTCTTGAAAAAAATTTACATTTTTATGCTTTTCTATAGCAAGCATTGCCGAAGACCTTACACCTTTCCGGTCCTACTATCTTAGGCTCGCTTTAAAACAGAGAAAGATAATCTCTCCTGTTGCAATACTTACAGGCGTAATTAAGTAAATCCATAACAACGTTTCGATATCAAGGACGTTGTCTCGAATAAATATAATATTGTATGAGTCAATATGGTGAAAATTATAGTATATTTATTCTAGAACGTGTCCCAAATACGTTAATAACAATTTCATAAAAAATAACAACATTGCATTTTCTTCGCCTAACACCGAAACATTGTTACGAATTTATATTTAACTATGCCCATTTTTTTTTGTTAAGGGAGAGAGGGAATGCTTTTTACGCATCGCACTACACCCCCTCTCGCAGGATCCTTATGACCCTTTTCCTCTCTTATGGGTAGAAGAAGTTGGTGCCGCGACGTAGCCCCGATTTTCGCATTTCTTTCATATTCAACTATGCCCTGTAAGCGATGCAACAGAATACAACATTTTTTCTCTGTTTTACAGCGAGTAAAGAATTATTTAAAGAAATCTAATAGATTGTAAATACATTATTTAAAATTTCTTTACAGTTTAGACTCTTTTCAAAGTGCGTCAGACTCTGCTCGACAGATCTCTACATGCTTGTGTACAACCCCGTACTATGTATTCGAATTCATTCGTTATTCGTGAACGACGAATAACACTGTATTCCTCCATTCCTGTAATACTGTATTCCTGAATAAATCAATTTTATTCGTTATCTTTTTATTCGTTATTTAAAATAAATTTTGCCCAACTCTGATCCTCGGACGTAATGTCTGACTTTATCACGGGCTTGACGTCCGTGGGAGACGCGGAATGACGTCGGCAAACGGCTCTGTGGCCTTCCAGGATAAACTCCAGCTCCTCTTTGGCCTGCTGCAGCTGGTGGATCTCCTCCTGCAAGCTTTGTTTCTTTTGCTCCAAACCCTCAGTCTCCTGCGGAAAAAGAACAACCCAGGGTTACACGAATGTTAAACCCTTTTCTATAATGGCCGAAGTCGCTGTTTTCCATTTGGAGACCGTTCTGTGGCTTCGTTACTTCAACCGTCGAACCTTTTGCATCTAAATTTCGTCTTTTTGTTCCAGAGCGTTGGCTCCGCGAGGAAAGTTGCTACCAGGGCAAAAAAGATCCTCTAAGCCGCCTACTACGTTAGTCGAGTTCTTACGAACGACAGTAGCGAAGCGTGAACGATCCCCAAAGCGACGGCGAACCGGGGACCAAGGTCACCGATTGATGGCGATGAAAATGCTTACTTCTAGCAGGGCATTGGTGTGGTCCATCCTTCGCTTGCGGCACCTCGCTGCTGCCATTTTGTTCCTCTCCCGGCGGATCTGTCGGCGCTCCTCCTCCTCCGGGGTCATCCCGATCGTTCTCGTGGGCCTTCTGCCGCCCATGTTGCGCCTGACTGGCTGCTGCGGCTGCGTTTGATGGGACTCCACGAGGGTGGTGTTTGTTGCCACCGGGGCGGCGCTCGTTGCGATTATGTGATGCGCCGTCGTGTTCTGGGTCTGCGCCGGGGTCGGCTGCGACGGTTCGACCAGCGGCGGCACGAACCCGGCCTCGCGGCTGTGCGACGCTGACTCGCTGGTCAGCTCCAGGAACGTCTGCTCGATACTGCGGAGCGTCGTCGGCGTCAGCGTCGGCGTCGTTATGGTCGGTACTCCGCTGTGCAATCCGTCCAAGGATACCAACTGCAACACGGCAAACAACGGTTTTTATGTTAATCCCAATCTCATTCACATTGAACTTGTCGTTTTCCTCTCTTTTTTCAAACGCTGAACCTACCCCGCTCGAGAGCGGCCGATCTTCTCGGCCTTCGATACTACAGATCAATGATTTAACCCTTTGCACTATGAATTATTTTTCAATTTTCCTACCAGCAGTTCCCAACTCTGTTTTTATGTGAAATTTACTTTAAAGGACAGTTCCTTTACTGCTACTTATGTCTTAACAATTTTCATTATTTTTCTATCGGTTTGAACATGACTAAATGTCGAGTGGGACTCGACGAAGGAGCTTCCGAGATAAAAACTGATGTCGAGTCACACTCGACATAGGAGTGCAAAGGGTCAACACTGAATCGTGAGTCTCAAATTACACACCTTTTATATTTTTCATTTTACAATTATTCAAAGTACGAGGTTGCTTATAAATTTCTTTGTCCAAGCACACATTGTGCTTAAAAATGAGCGAAATCTAAATAAAGAGAGCCTTGTCATTTTTTTATCGCTTTTAGTGCAAAAATAGGTTCAGTGTTAAATGTAATAATAAGCTGCGTATCTCAGTAGACGTTCTAATTCGTGTTTACAGTTTCAGGGAACAATCGACTTCTCTCGAGGCAACTTGGACATTCGCGGCAGCGGTTCACAAGCAGTTCGACGCGGCGCGTTAAGTTGAAACGAAGAGGACCGAGCACTTTTTAATGGTTACGACGGACACAATAATGACGACGCGAGAAGGCCGCGAGAATCAGCGGTGTTCGTAATGGAGGTTCGACGAACCGTAGCGAGGACGTAAGAGCAAGATCTGAATTCTCATCCAGAGAAGATCTGAATATTCGGTGATCCGGTAATTGGCCGAACAGGATCAGCCGATTAGATAAGAGGCGCGGGAACGCGGCAGGAGGTCCAATCGGCTTCGCGCACGACAATAGAAGAAGCTCGCCGCGCGAACGAAATCAAATTCTACTCTCCTGTTATCGATAATTGGCCTAAACACAGACAAGGAATATCAATTTTCTTCAGCTTGTAGGAAATTGTTTACGACAAATCGTATCGCGGCTAATCTCGTATACAGGGTGTCCTAGCTAACTTGACCACCTTGAATATCTCGCTTAGTGTTAGTAATAGAAAAAAACCAAGGTCATTTTTTTCTAGATATCAAGCTTATCAACTTTTTTTTTAATGGAACTGTACCTGTAATGCTTTTTGGATTTTCATACCCAAGGTCACAAGAAGGTCATTGTATAATATGTCATTGAAGAGGTCTTTAATAAAAAAAATATATAGTTCCATTAAAAAAAAGTTGATGACCTTGATATCTAGAAAAAAATGACCTTGAAAAAAGTTTTTTTCCGAATCATTATATTGCCCCCTCGGTTAGCTTCATATTGTCCTATAACGTTTTTTTCTATTACTAACACTAAGCGAGATATTCAAGGTGGTCAAGTTAGCTGGGACACAACTTCGTGACAAAAATGGGTGAATGTAATAAAATTGTTAAAAATAGAAAGAAACTGTTACATGGTTTCTGTATCTTGTAATCGACGAAGAAAATTCTTTAATTTTCTTAAAAGAACCGCAGTCTAGTTACGAAGAATAATTTCCGATGAATTGATTTCCTCTGTAAAATCGTGACACAGGTCCGAGGATATCCAAGACAGCGCGAGAGTCCGCCTGTACGGTTGATAGCTTTGATTGGAAAAAGGAAAAGGGGAGAAGAAGCAGCAGAAGCAGGAACATCCGAGTGACTCACGGAGCGTAAGTGAACTCGACGCGTCGAGAGAAGCCCGATCGTTAATAGTCCGCAACTTATCTAGCTATCTGTACTAGTGGCACAAAGAGCGCGGAACGGTGTAAACACGGCTCCGGCCAGGTGCGACGAGATCATGAAGCGGTTGGGAAACAAATGGTTTGCTCGCTGGCAGCTGTGGAACGGAGTCGATCACCCCCGGACACTCGCTGCGCATTAGATGGCCGCCGTTCGGTCGGTGTTGCCCGTATAAAAGAAGTTCGGTCGTATTTATCGGTGTTAAGCAACGTTGCGGAGAGTCGATTTCGAATGAACGTTCGATGGGGAGGAGTTGCGCAACGATATCGAACCCGGAGGAAAAATGAGGCGGAGGGGGAGAGGGGTGGAAATGAAAAGGAAAGAAAAGCACAAAGAAAGAAAGACAGAAAGAAAGAAAAGAGCATCAAGAAGAAAGAAAGAGTCGATGGAAAGGTACGGAAAGGACACGAGTAATCCGACCAGATCTTCCGATAAAAATATCCGTGATTCAATAGACGATAAGTTATCGCGCGAGCCATATAGATCGTCCGCGATGGTTACGTTTCAAGGTACGCGCGTCATTATCGGCCGGCATCATCATCATCATCATCGCTAAAATTACAAGGAATTATCGCGACGCTCCTAACGATTATCCCTCTTCCCCTTAATCGGCCGTCGTCGAATTCTGTTTACACGTTCTGTCCAATCTCGACCACTTCGACGGACGAAAATAGCGATCGAGTGGCTTCGACCGCCGGGAGGATACTTTGTTGCTGGGAATCGATCCGCGCGATCTGTGTGTACGATGCTAATGGCTAATCGACATACTTCACGATTTACCGGTTCGCCGGTTAATTTCGAAACCGTTGTAGAATCTATGGGCGCCGTTTTAGTACCGGAGTCGATCGCTATATCTCTTCGCGACAGGTACTGTTTTTCTTCATCATTTTGTCGAGAAAGAGCATGTTACTTAAAGAGTTCTGCTTATCGTACAGGTGGCGCGGGACAAGACCTCTGCTAGCGTTTCTCAATTAATTGAACTACGACGTTATCAACGGATCGAACAGATAAATCCACTGGGGATTTATACATGCGAGCACTTATGCGAGCAATGCATGCATGTGGTACAATTTTTCAATGTAAAAATTATTTATCGCGAATACGATATTCGGTGAAAGATGTTTCTTCGCTACGATTCGAGGAGGGTTCAAAGAATCAGTGGAATAAAAAGTGTTTGCATCGATTGCAAACAAATAGAAACCAGACTGAACGTTATTCCTTACCGATTTTAATAGAGATCGTATATTGACAACTTCAATTTTGAAAATTTCTCAACAATTTTTACTTTCATCTACTTAACGCTAAACTTATTAGTTCAGTGTTAATTTTGCTATAAACGCGTAAAGATCCGCTGTCCAGTCATAAACGGCGATTATTTTTCTAGGAAACATCGTCGGATCGTTGAAGCATTCGATAACATTTACTCGGAACAACTTGAAATTCTGTGTAGGCACGGAATTGGTATTTTATGTCGCGCATGTTTGTTATTAAAAGCGTATTAGGGATGTAAGCGGACGGCGCGTGCGAGGAGCGGGTGTGTACGTGCTCGATGTCGCGCGCACAGGAGGGCACGATAGAAAACGGATTGTCAGTCACGCCGAACGGATTTCGTCGGAGGAACGAAAGTGTGCGCACACGTCCGGAGAGGTACGACGATATTAATGACTCGGCTCGAGTCGCAGCTCGCGTAGCGACGACGGAGCCTCTCGCGTTCGCCATTATCGCGGCGACCAATCGCCGGACGGGGACGAGCGCGACGTATTACACACAAGCCAACAACACAGGTTTCCCAGAAAGCACGAAAAGACGCGGGAAGGAGAGAACAGGCGTCCTTCGGCTAGGAGAGACAACGGCATAGAGATGCAGCGAGCGGTGCGATGCGACATCATTTTGAAAAATACGATCCGTGTTCGGATCGTTAACCAAGGTCGATCCGAGGATGGATCCACAGACGGCGGATCTTTATGCAAATTGCATAACCTCGCGGTAATTAAAATTACAGAGGTTCTCACGGACGATGATTTTTACAATCTCGCTAATCCAGAAATTAAAAGACTCCATGCTACAAACAATTAAGGGTTAATCAGTGGCGGAACCAGCCATTTTCGACTCCCCGCAAAATATAATTTTGGGCCCCACTATAATTTAATTTAAATTAGGGATAATTTTAGTAAAATTTGGGGTTAATAAGGGTATTGGAAGAGACTCGAATCGATGTGAAAGAACCTTTAAAGATCTTTATTACAGAACCGACGGAATGTATACGTAAAAAGATCTTTCGTCTATTTCTGGAAATTGTGAAAACATTAAAAACTTTTTTCGGAAAAAATTTTTGTATTTTTCGGAACAAGATATTGTTATTTATATTATTGGCTCTGGCTGCTCGGTCACGACCACGCTTTCTTCTGCGGTTGCTCGGCGATGACTCCGTGCAAATGGAATCCTCGGTGACCCCCAGGTGGTACTCATTCCCGCTTTTGGGACGAAAATTTATCGTCGGGGTATTTTTAACGCGGAATTACGGTGCATAATCGAGGGACCCCGCATCTGGCCGAGTGTCATCGCTAAAATTACTCGGTACACCACCGAACGGCGGCCACGGCTTCAACGGGAGAGTAATCACCCACCCACAAAGTTCGCGGCTCGGCCCGACCGATATTTGCCGTTCGCCGTTCACGCTACAAGTTCAAGAATGTCCAGAGCGATAAACTTAGGCGTTACCGAATCGTTACCGGCGGACACCGGTTTCTGGAATTCTGGTCCCGACGAATATCTCGACTTTCAAAATAACGCTCTGTCATCGCGACACTAATTCACGAAGATACATTTTTTTGTTTATTATAACAAACGAATTAGCCCAGTATATGAAACGTCGAATTTCGAATAATTTATTCGCCACGATTATTAATGTCCTTCGAAAGCCAAAATTTTTCGCTCGCGAGTATGCCGGTGGCCCGAAGGGGTTAATCCATCGTGCCGACCTTCGTGGCGAGTTAACCGGAATTTATTGCAGCCTCGAATGATGCGGCACCGCGCTCGCCGCTTATAAATCAGGTAATATGGTACTACTTGGAAGCTGTCTTTCGCCCTGCCACGTCTCGATTTGGCACGGCCTGAAATTTATAGCCGCGCCAATAGCGAGAAAGCAATTCCGTTATTGCGCCGATTACGCCGCGCGCAACGGGGCCACCGATATGAATTTTTGGGTATCGTGCGGGGGCGCGGTGTTTGTCGACAACGACGGGCTCTCGCGGGACCTCTATCCGCCCGTATTTACTTCCTATGCGGTCTGGTATCGGGCCAAGGAAGCTCGTCGACCGACAAAGGCGTGGCCGTCCACGGTTACCCTTTCCGGAGAAAGAAACGGATTTTGTTTGTACTCGGGGCCTCGATCTTTGTTTGCGCTGGAAGATTGTCGACCACGACCAAACCGCCCGCTTTTAATCAGCCGCGATAATATCGAGATTCCGTTCGACTCTCTCTTTCTCTCAGAGTTCTTAACCCTGGTTTCCGGTTTATTACGTGCACGACTCTTGTTAGTACCACCTCTGTTTGTGTAGCAGAAATTTAACGCTGTCGCGATTGTCCAATGTTTTTAGATAACGGTTCACAAACTCCGAAAATGTCAGAGATAAACGCGAACCGCCGGACGTCGATGCGAAATTATATTCTGGCAGATCGATCTTGCGAAAGAGGAAGTGGTTCTTTGCCGAAGACCTTCGTCCGTCGCGTCAATTTCACACAGTTCTCCCGAAATAAATTATACCGTTTTATTATTTGTAGACAAATCTGCCCGAAACCTCGCGACTTTTACAAGAATAAAAAAAATCGAAAAATAACTGTTTACATTGTCGTTTTATGGTTTTTTCAAATTTATATTTTTTTTAAATTTATTAATTTTTTTTATCGATCCATTGCCACTGTTAATTTGACATCGAGGGACAGATTTAGTTGGTAAAATGAGAGACTATAAATGAGGGGTTAATATCTTGCGAATTGAACCGAAGTTTCTTTTTCTTTATGTTTCGAAGCTTCAAAATATCGAGGAGAGATCGAGAGGTCGATCGTGTAACCGGGGACGGTCGCCATTGATAAGCGGTAAAAGGACACGTCCCGAGTTCACGGAGGTCGAGTCTCGTAGGCGGTGTGGATGATTATAAAAAAAGGAAGCGTCCAGCACTATCTTTTTTTCGGTGGCAGTCACGAGACTGCGATTATTATACAGATTCGTTGACCGACGGGCCGGGCCGTTCACCTTACGCCGCAATGACGCGTCGCGTCGGCTGAGGACATCGTCGGGGATACGATACGACGACGAGCTGAACTCGAACATTTTTGTCCGGACGTGTCTGCGCAGGTTCCGACAAGTCGATGCCTTTCCGAGGAATGCGTCACGGTATGTCCGGAGACGAGCTCGCTCGTTTTACGCGTTGCCACCTGAATTTTGCATAACAATGCCTCGGGGGATCCGTCCTCGCAAATACAACTTCCGCGCAGAGTCCTCGACAATTTAACACTAAACCACTGCCGGTCAGTTTTATATTTTTCACTTTACAGTTATTGTAATTAGAAAGTTACTTATGGAATCTGAGTATTTGAAACTTATAATTTTTGAATCTTTGAATATTTGAAGCTTTTAATTTTTGAATCTTTGAATATTTGAAGCTTTTAATTTTTGAATCTTTGAATACTTGAAGCTTTGAATATTTGAAGCTTTTAATTTTTGAATCTTTGAATATTTGAAGCTTTTAATTTTTGAATCTTTGAGTATTTGAAGCTTATAATTTTTGAAGCTTTGAATATTTGAAGCTTTTAATTTTGGAATCTTTGAATATTTGAAGCTTTTAATTTTTGAATCTTTGAGTATTTGAAGCTTTGAATATTTGAAGCTTTTAATCTTTGAATATGCGAACTTGGAATTTTAAAACTTATATCAAAGCAAAACAAAAATTGTATACATCGATCGAAAGATAAAGCTTGATAACCATTTGTTTCTTTCATTAATAATTTTACTATGTAGATAATAGTGAAGCAAATGGAAGGAAGCAGAAGGAATCGCCGAGCGTGTCTGACTATGGCTTTCAGTTTCTACTTCGACGCCCCAACGCGTGAGACAAACTGTTCAAATCGATTGTTACGAAGAATTCTGTTTTATTTATTTTTCGCATCTAGAATAATCCGATTGTCCCAAAGCAGTGTCTAGTTACTCGCGACCTTCTTCAATACTATTAAAAGTCTCGGAGATTCGTTTTCTATTCCGAAGTGAAAGCTGAGAGTCCTTGGGCCGCCAAACCGACTTTGTTAAACGCTTCCTGCGAAACTTTAAATTCCTGATATGTATACGTATATCCTATACATTCCAAGAGCGGCTACCTATCGACCTTGGCCGTTTCAATTTTCATCGTTCCCCTCTGAAGGAATAACAGAGAGAAATTCATTGTGAAACCACACGTGACCGAGAAAACTAAAACATTAGAAATATTTCAAAATCGAGGAATTAATCGAGATACGTGTGTTGAAAAAATTTGCAGCTTGCTATCTCGGTTAAGATAAGCTGTGCGCGTTATCGAACGTTCTAAAACTTGCGCATATCTCGTAAATTCAAAGGATGATGCAACGAGTTTCCAGTAACGTATACACATGCACTCCCGTCCATAAGTCACCGGACACTTACTTATTTTCAACAAAATGGTAAGAATAAAAGTTTATTTTGATTAGAATGTAGCTATTGTATGATAAATGCAATTATTTTACGATAAATTTTCGCGCAAATGCAAGATTAAATATGTACAATTTGAATAAATGTTGGAAAAAGAGATTGAGAAATTGTAGAATGATTAGATAGGATAAGAGAAGCAAAATCAAAACAGCTCTTATGCTCAATTAAATTAACCCTTTGCACTCGAAGCTATATTTTAACATGAAAATTAAACATTTCTTCCAACTTATAATAATTCCATTCTATATTATTTTTCTTCATTTTATGGATATGAAATATGATACAATACCTCGTGCAATACTCAAATGTTTAGTAATTGATTAGATACCAACATACCTAATAATATAAATAACATTTTCAGTAATGGTAAAGCAATTTTTAGTGGCGACTCTGAGTCGCCACTCGAGTGTTAAGCGTTAACAAATCTAGAAAATACAAGATATTTCGGTGAGATATTTGACATAAAATTTGGTTTACATGTTCTCTACACAAAATCTTAGGAAGTACCATTTTTATTTCATAATATAGATGCTTTAATAATAAAAAATTGCCTAATCCAAATACGAGTAAGTGTCCGATGACTTATGAACGTGTTCGTTCGTGTCGAATAGTTCGGGTGCCGATCGGGTAAACATGTAACGGGGTACTGCCGCGGTTGTCGGGCATACATATTGACCCCGACCCGACGCGGCGACGAAAAAACGCGTTTGCCTGCGTGCATGCGGTTTCTGCAAGTAGCCGTACCGCGCGTAAGTAAGTACACGCGTCTCGCTTCTTGCGCTCGTAGCACGCCGGTATCATTAATCTCCACAGGATGCATGGTATGCGCAGGCATTCCATAATGCTGGGGTATGAAGCAATTTTTCGAATCGCGGGAGGCGCGTTAATAAATCAAGAATTCCTCATTTTCTCGGGCGAATAAGCGAAATTCTACGGCGGTTACGGCAGCGGGGTGTCCAAGATCGTCGACGCTAAGAGGATCGTACACCGATCGATCGTCGGGAATCTAGAGAGATCCGTGGGAGCGATCGAGCGGCGGCAAGGTCGATCGGGAGAGCGCGCGATAGAAGAAATCGGAGATAATGAAGAGAATGGAAGAAAATGTGGAGTGGCACAATCGCTTCGGCCGCTGCGATAAGCTACCGTCAGAGGCGTATCGAATAGTAAATTTATGCTTTCGATCGAATCGAGACAACGAGAAATCGATCGAAAAAATTTGCCAAGCTAACGAGATCTTCGCAGATAAAATTACCATCGCGATAATTAAAATAATGAGATACGATCGTTGGGTGTAATTTAAAACGGCAACAGAAGCCTTTGAAAATGCGATTATATTTAGACAGCGGATCTTTATGCAAAATATTTTTTTATGTAAATTACATTAAAAAATTGTTCGGAATACGTTTAATAGGTTGAAAATAGTATAGCAGCATCTTTAAATTTTTCTAATATTTTCACTGTTTTAAATTGCACCGACTAATTTCTGCCATAAATGCATAAAATCTGTTAAAAACTTTTTGATTAGAAAATTTTCAAGAAATATAATATAATAAAAATATTTAGAAATATGATAAAAGTATGACTTTTATTTATCTCAGGTCTGCAAAGGTGGCTACCACTGAGAATAAGGTTACACTATCTTGTCAGCAGAAAAATTGAAAATTTCATAAACATCCGCAGTCTATTAACGATAAACCTGCAGGCTACAGTGGCGGTCCTCGATCTAAATACTTAATGTAACATTTCCATTTTAAAATCGGACATTTCGTATGCAACAACCTAATAATACAAGCACGTGTTGCCGTCGGAGAAACGTTCGTCCGTGCAACGCTCGGCAAAAATAGCGCGCGCGATACACACGGGGATACACTAACGCGTGGTTCTCGATCACCGGTGCATTAAACTTTCCCTTATCTCCTTCTCTATTTCATTTTTCCGCCGCATCATTAATTTCCAGCCGGCGGCCACCGCGCCGCCGTCGTAGTCCCTGTTCGCACGGCTGTGGACCCCGAATTTCGCGGCGCAGACGCGGGGGACGGGCGCGCGGACTTTTCTCCTCCCCGTGAACCCCGCCGCCGTTGGCTCGCATCATTTTCCGTTTCGCGATGCAGCAGCAGTCGGGGCTCGCTCTTTTCGTCCCGCTGCTCGCGACATTCGTGCGAGCGCGTTCGACTGCACGCGCCGCACACACACACAACCTCGCGGCCGTTGCTATAAATAAATGCGTTTGCTGTTTTAATCTGCCCTGGGCCCGAGTATAGCGCGGACAAAGGGCGATATCGGCAACCAGAAAATCGTTGCGAAACGCCCGGCCGAATAGCGAAACGCGTTTTCTCGAGGATCGCGAAAAAATGAGATGATATGCACATACGCTGTGAATCGAGCTTAACCCGGGGCGGGGGAAGGGAGGAACCACCAGCCGGACCTCCCTCGACCGCACACGTGCACGTAACCCTATACCGCGAAAATAGATTTCTCGCTCGACGGAGTGAGAGAGAGAGAGAGAGAGAGAGAAAAAGAGAGAGGGCAAAGACTCGAAAGCGAAGACGATCAAATAATTGTAATCGTACACTTAATCGGTCGCAGATCGGCTCTTTATGCTGGCCGTGAGCATCTCTCGTATCCTGTTTACCACCGGCGTCTCTTTTAACAACGTCGCGTTTTGTTAATCGTTCACCTCCTGCCGATTTCGGACTCTAATTCGTCGCAGTTACGCAAACTAAACAAGCTTGTCGCATTGTCGTTAAATATTTATGCGAAGTTGTGTTGTTAAAAAATTTTTCTTTTCAATACCGTGTTTCACACCCACGACAAGAAAGATCGTGCGATGCAAATCGATGCGATAAACACGAACAAATTGGTGTTTCGTTAATTTTGAAGTTATCGATGTTGGTTTGACGATGCGTTTCCGTTCTCGTTGATTTTTTCATCGACCGGAATTTCCGTGGAAATGACAACGGAGAAAGTAAACAGCTGGCAGGCACAGGCCGTGTTTAGGCATTTTCGGACTGGTTTACAATCTGTTTGCTTCAGCCGAACGCTAGTCGGACCAACGTCATTGCGCAGTGTTGCACAATTCTCGCTGGTCCGCGTCGCAATAATGCTCCCGCGTGCGTTCAACGAGGCTCGATAACGAGGATTCTTGCGCCGGATAGTAGACTTTCTCCGTCAAGTTCATCGGTTTGTACGCGATCGCCGTGTACCCCGTGTATTCTATTCTTCGCTTTCGGTCTTCGACGAGGCCGAGAAAAGTGAAGTGTAAAATTCATAGGTGCTGGTTCAGCAGAATATTAATAAAGAAACGCAGATTAACAGTGGCGGAACTACAAATTTTCAGCCCTCCCCCACCGCAAAATATAATTTTGGGCCCCCTTTTTTTCTTCGATGTTTTTATAAGATTAAGATTTTTTTAATGCTTTTAATGCACAATTTTTCCTGAATTTTTCTATTTTTTATCAATGCTCGAAATTTTTTTTACGAATTTTTAGTGCACTTAAATAGATTTCTCAAATGTTTACCAGATTAATTTGATTTTCATGAATTATATTTGGTATTATGCGGTCCTCCGAGCTACAGAATAATTCTGTTGTAATGTTAACAATTTATTTTAAATGTTAAAACGTTAAATAAATTCGATTAAAGTTGCACACGACGATGAAACATCGAATATCCCAGAGGTGCTCGTAGATCGAAGATCTCGGTGCTCAATGAGAAATCGTGGAAAGAGCGTAACCACCGTCGGAATCGACGAGAGGCAGGCGCGTTAATTTGCCGATTCGACTAATGGCCCATTGAATGGAACAGCGCGTCGAATGGCTGCCAAGTGGTGTGTTTATTTTCGACGATCGCTTTCGATCCTCCTCGGAGTCCTTTGTACTGTTTTCTTCGCACAGAAGGCTACATTGTGAGAGGCACAATACAATTGAACGCGATCCGTCAAGTCCCGCCACGTCACCCTTCCCCCACCCCACCCGGGAGTAAATCGAATTTAGAAGCATGCCCGACGATATTTTAAGTCGACTTTCTAAATTTAACCGGACCACTTACACGCTACTTTTTTTCCCGCCATTAATTAAATCACGACCGCTGTATCGATTTTGACCATCGCGCGGAATCGATTCGGCCACTTCCGTTCTCGTTCAATTTCGACGCTTGGGCGCAGAGGTCACGCGGCTTTGCCGAATCCAACAAAATTTCCGTACTAAATTTAATTCGCAATAATTTTAATGAAATTCTCATAATCGAAAAATAAGTTATTATTATAAAATAACGTTGTTTCTTAGCATTATTGGAGCGGTTAATGCTCGGACTTCTTTATCGCTAGAAAGCAGAAAATACTGCGGCGCGGACCACGTATCGCTTTCCAAATAAATCTCGCAGCTGTTCTAACATCTGACAGAACCGCGCTCGCCCGCCCGGTAAACAAAAACAAATTCTCAATTTTTCTTGTTCACCAGGTCGCTTGTTATAGAATTCTACGGAAAGAAGAAAAAAAACGCAAAGAAAAATCTTAACCCTTGGACGGACGGCTTTTTCAAAGGATCTCGTCTACCTACGCGGCATTCGATGATTAATCGAAATTGGTAGCCGTTCAATTAGGACAGCAACGTAGACGAAGTTTTCCGAAAATACGCAAGAATAATGATTGAAATTATGGTAGGCCAGGTCTCAATTGTGTCGCGGTTGTCGGAAGCGTCTGCCCTCCTCCAAGGGTTAACCCACCCCTTGCCGTATGTTAACCAGTCAGACTCGCGACGAAGATTTTAAATAAAGTCAAACAAACACGAATGTTACGCCTCTCTTTTTAGATGATATAATATTTGTTTGTAATCAATATTTCAACATTAAAAAATATATAATTTTGGTACTTTTCCGTTAGCCGGGCGCAAACCCAGACCAATAATTATAAGCATTCTTTTTGGATAAAACTATTTTGTTTACAATTCACTAATATTTGTTTGTAGTATGCTTATAATTATTATTGGTCTGGGTTAGGTTTGCGCCCGGTTAACGGAAAAGTACCATAATTTTCTTTTCTTTTATACGGAATTTTTGTGGACGAAGACGTTTTAATCGCTGCAACCGTAAAGAAAATGGAAACGGCAAGGGGTTAACAAACCGGAAGTCGCGAACGTGAGATACTCGATTTACCTGCTGATAAAGCAGTTCCTGCGCGAGGATATTCGCGATGTCGACTGGATCCATGGCGGTGGTTGCCATAGTTCGTGGTGTCGGTTATTCGTTCAGTGTTCGTTTCGTCGTCGATTGAAAGTAAACAATGAAGGGGGAAAGTGGAAAGGAAGGATCTCGTTGGGGAACTCTGGGAAAACAATAAACGGAACTAGAGGGGGGGAAGAAAGACCGGGGCGGTTTCGCGGGGTTTGTAGGAGGGTTGGTTCCTGGGTGTGGAGGGTGGGGGTTTGAAGTATGAAAACAGTAATTTCAGTCGATCGTTCGTTCGTGAGAGATCGTTCAGGACGTCGGTGTGCGCCTCCCCTCTGCTTATCTGTCGTGTCTCGTTCTCACTTTCTTTCTCGCTCTCTCTTTCTCTCTCTCTCTCTCTCTCTCTCTCTCGATTCTCCACAGTCTCTCGCGCGCGCGCACGCGTGATCTTGTCTTCTTCGTCTTCTCGCACACTTTTCGAAAGAGTTCGTCACCACTGCGTCCTCCACCGACGCCTCTCTTACACTGAGCCTCTCTCGACGCCGCCGCTGCGCTGCTCTCTTCGTGGCCATACGCGACGAGGAAACTTAATCTAAAAATAACCATCGAATTTCGAGTATGTGCGCTCGACAGAGAGAACCGCGAAACGGCGGCCGCGACAGATAGAGAGAGTGAGAGAGAAAGAGAAGCGGCCCGAGTAGAAAAAGGTGGGGGGAGATTTCCGCGGCCCTGGTTCAATTGCTCGCATGGCACATTGACCTTTTCGCCATTTTTTTTCCTTTTTAACGTCCTCTTCTTTCAAGCGATCACTCCCCCATACCTATTTCAGGTTCGTAATTTATTCGTCAACGTTTGTTGCCTGTTTTCATGAAATTTTGATGAAATAAATCATGCTTAGCATCACCGAGTTACTACACGCGAAGATAATGTTGCAGATTGAGCCGCATCGTTCGAAAGACGAACCAGAAGAGAGTGAAACGTAAACCCCATCGGAAGCATAAATAAAGCATAAACTTCGCAATATTAGTAATATCGTGATACTCTTAGCCAAGCGAAATCAACGCGATTCGTTATGACGGACCGCGAAAACACGCGCCAATTTCAGATCGGTTTAACGAAACGGAAAGTAAATAAATTAATTTTATAAAAAATAAAATTGCAATGAATTTAAAGCGATTCTGAACCCGCCGGTCGCGATAATTCGCAAAAGCTTACAATTAGATGTTGACTCAACCTCTCCTCATAATCCGTCGATGGCCCGGTCGGTAAGGTAGATACCGAGAAAGTCTAATTTAGATTCCGGTGACAACTTTTCAAGCACGTTCTACTAAAAGCGGTTAAAATGTTTCAGCTTGTAGAAACGACAAGGCTCTATTTATTCAGATTTTGTGCTATTTTCATCTCAACGTGTGCTCGGATAAAAAAATTGTTGTCCAATCAATTTCCACGTAAGCGACTTAATTGTTTCAACGATTGCAAAATGATAAAATATAAAACCGATCGTTTGACCGGTAGGTTTAGGCGTTAACGCGCGCGGGTCACCCATGAGGTTTACCGGCGAGCAGATAAGAAAGGGGGTGTTGTCTTTACAACTTTCTCCATTGTTCCAACCTCGACGAGAGCAACATTCTTTTGGAATCGCGTAACGGTCCGAGAAGTACCACGGGCCCGACGCGAAAGAGACGCGACGCCTTGGCCCGCCGATTTACTCCGCGACGGAGATTTACACGCTGATGTGCCGATGTCTTTACTAGCCGCGAAAACACGAAGCGGCGGACGCTGTCTGCGCGGAGGAAATTATTCGGCTAACGGATGTCACGGATCCACGCGGAATCCCGAATCCGGTCCAATTTAATTCGATTAATGTCCTCCGGGCTGGTGCACGCGTAAACTTCGACGACGAGGATCAAATATTTTCGGCGTACCAGCACCGCGAATCACCGTTTCAGGTGATTTACTCGAAGGCTGAAAAATGTTGCGTCAGTCGGATGTTATAACGATCCTCTTTCCCTTCATAATTGCATCACTACTTTGTCGCTGGACTGCGGATCTTTATGCAAAATAGCATTCTTTTCTTTTAATGTGAATTACAATAATTCGCAGTAAAATAGAAATTTATTTCCTTTAACACGTTAAATATATCGAAAATAATGTGATAGTAATTTTTAATTTTTTCTAACAGCTTTACTGTTTTAAATTACACTTACTAATTTCTGTCATAAGTGCATAAAATCCGCAATCTAGTTATTATACCAGTTAGAAATTCGTCATCGATGGCCAAGAAGACGGTGGTGGACAACTGCGTGCTCAGCGCGAAACGAAACAACAAAAGTCACAGCTATTTGGGGACCGCGCAAAACTCGAAGCTCGAACAGCTAGAGCCTTTTAGCCGGCCGAGTTTATTCGCGAGCAGTGGTTTTTCCCGGCATCCGTGAAATTCCCAATTGCTCGGTCGCCGCCTGGAGGATCTTAATTAGCCCGCGCGTTCTAAGTTTAAACACCTGTGGAGCGTCGTTTGTCGTCGAACGCCGCGCCGCCGGCTTCCCCGCGATTCGTCTCTTTTGGAGACTCGCCAAAAAGCTCTTCTAGCTTCGCAGAAGTCGACCAACGGGAGAAGCTGTGCGCGGCTCGAGATCTTGAAAAATCTCGCATGTTTTTTCCATGAAAAATGAAAAATAAAACTCGAAGAACTCGGTCAGTCATCGTCGCGCACGATCTGCGATAAACGTCCGTTTTGAATAATCTCGCCGCCGCTCGACGGACGCTCGTTGGCTTTGCTGTTTATCTGAACGTTTCCAGGATGTGGCTTCCTTCGTTGTATGTACTCCCGTGTCCCGAATTTTTACGAGCCACTCCAGTTGTCCCCGTACAAAACTGGAGCCGCCATTTTAACGCTAAAACTACCAAAGCACTAAAATCGATTTAAATGTTTCACCTTACAAAAACAACAAGACCGTATTCACTTGGATCGCGTACAATTTTGTATTACAGTATGTGCTGGGATAAAGAAATTTATTGAAGTATTTCCCATGGAGGTGGCTGTATCAGTTTTGATAGTTGTAAAATGAAAAATATAAAACCGGTCACTTGACAGTGGTAGGTTAGTGTTAACTCAATCTTTGTGGCAAGCTTCATATAAAAAGGTGTTACGACGCACAAAAACATTGTCACTTAAGCTCTACTGTGGTATGGTGACAACAAGGTCCCCGAGCCAAAAGACTTTTGTGTCCCCACTCTACCTTCCCCCTCCACGACGCTATTCCCCACGTTTCCGTCACGGCCCGGTCGCGTGATACGTGTTTCGTCTCTACCCTGCATGTGTATTGGTAGCAGATTGAGGGCAGATTGATGGCAGATTTATGACAGATTGATAGCAATTTAATAGTAGATTGGTGGCAGATTTATGACAGATTGATAGCAATTTGATAGCAGATTGCTGGCAAATTTATGACAGATTGATAGCAATTTGATAGCAGATTGCTGGCAGATTTATGGCAGATTGATAGCAATTTGATAGCAGATTGATAGCAGTTCCGTCTCTGTAGTGCATATATCCGGTACTGACAGAGAGAGGGTCACTTTTCCCCTCAATTCGTGCTCCCACCTCTCATCTGGCGACACTGCTACCAGAGACCTTATCACCTAACCGCAAACTTGAAAATTTAAGGGTCTTTCAAAACCTAATATTTACTCGTTTCCGTTGATTAACCCTCGGTGAGCAAACCAAGTCGTTTTTTATCCACTAGGCGGCAGTAGCGAGGGCCGACGAATGTTTAAGAGGGAGTATTTTGACGCAAGATTCGTGACACGGTGGAAAACATCGTTAATTGGAATGTGCCGACGGAAAACCTGTTCTCCTTTACGTCACTCGAGAACAAACCAGCAAGAGGTGGCAGCGCGCGCGCATACACGGCTCGACCCAACACGAGATTGACATTCAAAACCAGCTTATCTGTGCGTCGCGATACGAAAACATGTGGCTGCCAGATTACAATAAACAATCGCCGATGCTTCGCCGGTCGACGGTGTCCGTGGAATTTTTAAACACCAAACAACAGTAGCCGGGAGGCGTATCCGTCCTTATTATGTTACTCGTGAATAAACCTCTGCTGTCATAAAAAAAAACAGATTTACGTGGGAGCTCTTCTATCGCAAAAGAGCGCCGAAAAAAATGAAATACAAAAGGCGATTTTATGCAAAAGTATTTCTTTTTATAGATCCCACACGGTATATAATATCAGCTAGGATTCACACGGTTTTTTGTGTTCTTTATGTTTGCAGTAAATGCGTACAAAGTACAAAGTATTTTTATTCTTTTTCTCAATTTTTTATTTATTTGATGGAATAGAAATTGAGAAGTCTCTACCCAATCGAATTTGGCGTACTGAATGCATGGACACCGAAGGTCAGTTTTTAATTTAGATCAGTGGTCTTTAAACTTTGTCAATTTAAGCAAACCTTGCGAGTATTAGAATATTCACGGCCTAGGTAGTACGCATAAAGAAAAACGTTTTAATATTCTTTTATTATAGGTTGGGGAAAAAGAAATCCATTATTTTTGCGTGAACTTCAAGACTTTATTTAACATGTTTCGGATTGTCCGATTTAGGTCAAATATGCACCGTTTTGTTCTATAATTTGTTGCCATTTTAAAGGTAGCTTCATAATGCCTCTCTCATAGAAGTCTTGGTCCTTATTGGCGAAAAACTCTAATAAACGATCTTCACAATCTTCTCTTCATGCCAATTTCTTATCACTCAGGAAGTTTTGCAATGCGAGAAAAAGATGGTAATCGCTTGGTGCCAGGTCCGGACTATATGGTGGATGCATTAAAACTTCCCAACCAAGCTTCCGGAGTTTTTTCAAAGAAAAACTGTAAAATGTACCGAATTTTCTCTTTGTCGACTTCCATTTTTAACACCCTGTAACTCACAACTGAATGGACCAAACGATAAACAGCAAAAGAATTTTTTTAGTGTGGAATGTCACCTTGACAACGAGCATAAATCTGAAATTGTTTGATCGATACTTTACGAGATATCGATCATTACAGCCATCTACCAAAAAAATAATGGATTTCTTTATCCCCAACCTAATATTATGATGGAAATGAAAAAAGTATTATTTTGAATATTTTATGTATGTCTACGGAAGCGTTTAGAACATTTTAGATTTAGATTTAGATTTGATTAGATTTAGACTAATAATTCCGTCAACCAACGATGACGCGTTAGTACTGCGTATTCCTCGATAAAGTATTTCTTACTGCACCTGATATCGCGGTATCAGGGGTAGAGAACATGATGCGACGACGACAAGGTCGTGAGTATGAGCGACACCGGTTATCGGCGACGGCATAAACATTTCGTCGAAATTCGCGGAGGTCTTGGCTCTCCCGGTATAGCCGGGCAGCTATTATCCGTATTAATTTAGCCGTTGCCAACCCTCTCCGGATATCTCTGCGCGCGCGTCCCCTTCGCGTTGCCTGTTTTCCGCGCGGCAATTTCGAATTCCGGGAACCGGCAGCATGCTTCTCTCGAGCGATGATAAGAACGCGAGGGGCGTACGATTAACAGGAAACCGGCGGATTCGACAAACACGCGACGCTCCCGTGAACAGCTCGCAACGGTGTTCGCTTTAACGACCTGCACGACGCGTATAATAAACACGATTCTCGGAGCCGCTTCAACCGATGCTCGACTAATTATACGAAGAATTATGCAAGGTGCACGCGCACTCGAATACGAGCCATCGAGCGATTCGTTTTGTTACCCGGTACACCGAACAGTTTCCACTTCGGTAATTGATACCTAAACTTGCTCTACTGTTTCTCTGGGGCAGCGACTCTCAAATCCAAGCTCGCGGGGCTTAGAAGCCGGACAAACGTGAATCCTCGAACGTAAAAACTTAGGCAATTACGCGTTTTAAAACTTAATTCTACGAAAACAACGTACCTTAACGCTAAAAGCGATAAAAATGTTTTATAGCTTACAAATATGACAAGGCTCTATGTAACTGTAGAATTTAGTTTTAAAAATCGTCCACAGGTCCTATTATAAATTTTACAAAACAAAAAAACGAGGAAGAATTACATTTTTCTTTGATAAAAGATTAACGTGCGTTCACGTCGAACGCACGCAGTGAACTGGTTAAACTTCGTTTTGATACGACACAATCACCTAAGAAATTCTATTCTTAGGCTCCCGTTAGAAAAACTGTTCAACGTTCGAATCAGCTCCGATAAGAAAATCGCCATGAACCAATCGAAGATTCGCGGCCGCTACCGAACATCGCGTAATCCCTACGACCTTCGCGACAGCCACGAAAGGGTTACACGCAAGGTGAACATACGCATGACTCACTGTATATCCCGCGGAAAGTACACGCTGAGGAAACAATTGGTCCCTATGCGATAGTCTCGGTGTCGATCGCGCGGCGGCGAGCTAATTTGCATCTGCGATTACCGACCAACGATATCGATCCTCGCCGTGCGTGGTTAATTTCGGCTTACGTAACCAGCCAAAGATCGGCCGCGAAACCGGTACAAGGTAAGCGCCGATGGGATCGAGACCGATCTCTGGAAACCGTTCTAAATTCAACTCTCGCGCGTCTTTCGCAGCTTCTTGGGTCCACCAGTGGTCGCATTAGGCGTCGGCCGCCGCTCAATCGGATAATTATGTGGACAAGCATCCCACTTTGCACAACTACTCGCGATCTATCTCGAGTCTTTGCGAAATCAACGGACCTCCGACTTGCAATTACAAGAGTTCGCTGTTAAGCAATTAACCAATAGATAAATTGATGGGTGTCAAAGGTTTGGGTATTTTTTAAATAGCAAAAACCAGCTGAAAATGACGTATCCATTGGAAAAACACTGAAACCCGAAAGACTTTTATTACGGTTTTTTGTTTTTTTTTTTTGTTAAAGCGAAATAAATTCTGAACATGGAATTCGGGTTTTCTAAAAATCAGTCTAGGTGTTCGATACAGAAAAGAATAAAAATATTAGTAAAACGCTTGTATGCATGTACAGTCGGGGACAAATGTAAATGGACACTCTTAAAAATCGCATAACTTTTTGAAAATTGGTCCAAATGACTTGAATTTAGAGAATGAGTAAACAAAAATTCGTTTAGATTGCAATCGACAGGAATCGTTAAAAAATTGAAAAGTCATATGGACGAATTTTAAAAAAGTTTTGCGAGTTTAAAAGAGTGTCCACTTACTTTTGCCTCCGACTGTATATGCGTTCTAAGTGTTGGTATTCGAAAAACCCACGGAGCCACGAGTTTTCCACGAAAATCGTACACCCGCGAAGGCCGCTGAAATGTCAGGCTAAGATCCACGGAACGCTCAACTCGGTGGGCGACTTCAAGGTCGAGTCGCGAACAAACTGCGACGGTCAGACGGTTATCGTTATTTTCCAGAGCGATTAGGGCTTTCCACGAGACAATTGCAGCATCGGGCGCAATCAGTTGCTCGGGAATAGCTTTTTCAATCATGTCGTCTGATCGAGACGTGCAAAACTGGAGGCCGAAGTGCCAAGCTACTAGCATTCTGTTCTTCGAATCTCTAAACCTACATTCTTTAATCGCTGAAAAGAAACAGGTTGACGACATTTTTTGGAAAATTTCTTGATACGGTTCCAACACCAATGGCCCCGTTTAAGGGTTGAAAATGAACGTACGCTTTCTCGTCTGTTTTTGCACTAAAAATTGCTGTACAATTATTCACAATATATTGTTCACGTTATTAAATATGTCGGTATCTAATCGATTACTAAACATTTAAGTATTGTACTTGGTTATACAATATCAATTTCGTATCCATAAAATGAAAACAATTATGTACAACGGAATTTATTCTAGATCGGTGAAAATGTTTAATTTTCCAGTTAAAATAGCTCCGAAAGGGTTCGTTTGTCCGGATCGAATTCATTCTGTCAACAATATGGGGACGCGGCTACGAATCGTGGCTCTTCGATTAATTTTGAGCGAGGATACATTTCACGCTTACTCCAACGAAAGTGCTAACGGCCGTTCGCAAAGGTTTCTCGAGCAGTTTGTCGAAGTGCAGCGATTGGAAGCAGATGGCAGAGCTCGCTCGGAGGATCGAGGCGAGGACGCGCGATGATCGCGTATTGCGGTCGGGAATGCGGCCCGCACGCGCTTATAAAACGAAGAACGCGTTCCAATTCCTAATCTCGTATTAATCCCTCGTCGATGGACCGTGTGCGCCTTGAGATCGCGAGCTCAAAACACGCTTCGTCTCGGTGTTATACGACTCGCGGACGTGTTTTCCGTCGGAACGAGGCGAGCAAGGAGTCGCGCGACGCGGCGCCGTTCGCTGTTACGCGGATAAATAATAACGCAATTACGTCGTCAACGCGCGGGTCTCGGAGCACTGTCGTGTTACCAAACGAAAAAGGAGAATGGGAAAAAAAGAAAGAGACGCATGTATAGAAGTGTGCGGTAAACCACCGTGCGGCGGCAGCGACATGAGACCCGCACAGCCTTGGATAACAAAGGAAACGCGTCTATATTTCGCTCGCGCTCCTCGCCAGAAGGACGAAAACATGGCGACCGTTTCACCGACCGACAAAATCGTTCGCAGACTAACCGCAAGCTATAACTGCGGAGAGAGACCCTGAGGAGAGGTAAAAACACTCGCTGTTATAGTTTTACCGCACACGACAAGTATAGTCAGTGACGGAACTACGAATTTTCGCCCCGGCCCCCCGCAAAATATAATTTTGTGTCCTCCTTTTCCCTTAGAAAGGAGAATTGTAGAAATTCTATTCAACGCAAAAAGTATTTTTTTTACAGTGGTGGAAATACAACCCCCCCCCCTGCAAAATTTGACTCTCCCGATACAAATATCTTATTTTGTATTTTAGATTTGATTATTTATTTCCTCTGAAATATTAAATCGATAACCGAGGTAATTTTAAATCGTGGGCTCGATTTATTCCTCCGGCAGGTGGACAAACGAAACACGAAGAAAATATGAAAGACCGAGGAAACGGCTCGGGAATATTGAGCGGGGATTAATTCCGCAAAGAGGTTAGGAAACTCCGTTCGACGCTCGCCTCGAATTATAATCTCCTTTGTTCGATCCTCTTGGAAGCGGAAAACTTAATAGTCGGCGCAATTTCGTAATCATTTATTCTGCTCGCTTCGCTGTTTTTCATCCGCAGTCTCGATAGGAAAACAATAGTAATACTATGCGCGCCCGCACGCTTGCTCGTATAGCAGAGAGCAGCTTCTCCCGCGGCTAGAAAAAGCGGTTATCGTGCCGCTTCTTGCCCGATACCGCGCGAAAAGGGAGAAAAACGGTGTGCCGTAATTACAATTTCTGATTGCGTCACACACGCTTTAGCCGACGATTCGAGTCGATCGGCGGAAACAAATCAGCGCGAAGACGCTCGCAATTGGTATCACGATTGTTGCCCGATTGCGAAATAATTCGGCTGATGAGTGATCACCTTTCTGTACTGTTCAAGCGATCGTTACATATTCATGAAGCAACTCTCGAGTCAAAATTGAAATTAAATCACGTTAACGTGTTGACTTTCTATTTAGGCTGCGAGGTGCGTGAATTATTCATGCACGGGAATTCATCGGTACACTTTTCTGAATGGAAGGAAGAATGGAAAAATTTCTTTACGTTATATGCACATTTTAATAACAACCATAATCAAATTTTACAGTCACTTGTGATTTAGACTACGGATTTTATGCATTTGTGACAATAATTGGTGCTATTTAACCCTTTGCGGACGAATGTCGGCAGAAAACCGACAAAAAATTTTTTTGAATTTGAATAAAAGTTATAACGCAAATAGAATAAGTTTTAGTTATTATAACGGAAACGTTCAACGTTCAAATTTTCTCAACTGCGCGCAGCAATACTTCTCGAGCGACGCACGTTCGTCGGATGACTCCGTTCGCAAAGGGTTAAAACAGCAAAAATATTAGAAAAAAAATTGTTAAAATACTTTTATATTATTTCCAATCTATTATATTTCAATCTAGGTTGTTGCAATTTAGGTAGACTATTTTCTATTTTGCATGAAGCCCCGCTGTCTACCGATAAACAAATGAACTACTCGGTAAAAAGAAAGATTAATCGATAGATCGGCAATTTTCATTTAGAAGATCGCGGTTGTTGGTCAGCTCCGCAGAACGCGCCACGAACGATGTACATATCTCGAAACAAACTGAAAATCACGATCCGGCGTAAACAGTGCGATCCCACCAGCCGCGGCGGACAAAGAACAAAGAATGTAAACACGATAAACAGGCAGGCGAAACGGGCGCGCGCGATCCGCGCTGCACACAACTTTCCCCCGTTTGCCACGGTTTTCGCAAAGCCACGCGAACGGGTCATGCGAGCATGCATCAATTGCATAACCTGGCCAGTCGGTTTTCCACGCGACAGCCAGCTTAGGCGCCTATCGAAAAGATAAACCTAAATGTGGGACGACATGACAGTTAATTGTTTTAACCTCGTATTGCGCGCGGCGATAAACGCCGGCGAATTTCGAACGACAAATTGTCCTTACCTCGAAAAATGTTTACGCGAGTTGTTTATTCGCTAAAATTTCGAATCGTCGAGCAGTCGGCCCGCAGCGACTTTATCGCGTACTGTTATCGTTGCTCGACGAGTTAGGAAAACTTTCGGAACGGCGTGTGCTAGAGGCCAAATATGTATATGCTGATAGAAGAAGTTTTTCCATTTTCTTCATATTATTTTTGTTCACCGCCATAGAAGAAGTTTTCCCATTGATATTTCTTTATGTCATTCTCGATTACCGCTTCTATCTGTACACTCCGAAAAATGTCAACATTGCGGGAAGGCGACGCTGTAAAACGTCGATAAGATTAAACGTATAATTGATAGTTTATAGATTACACAGTTCCACTACTTTCTATAAACTCGGTGCTTATCGAACTGTGTCACCCGGATCCTTTTTTTTTTAAAAACACAATCGTCCCGGTGCGGCGGCGGCGCGACAGAGTCGGTTCTAAACGTCACAATGTATTGGAATCGACGCCAAATCAATACACTGATAACAATGTTGAGCGAAACCACCTGCGCTTCTCTCTGCGAAAAATGAAACAACGAGAGTACGCTGCTGGCGATGTAGCAGAGGTTACAACAGACACGCCAGCGTCTTTAATTGCGTAATTTTGCGCGTCGAGCTGTATCAGCCTGGCTGAGAGAGGCCATGACAATGTAACTTCGTAGGCGCGGTGCAAATTACCGACGCGAAAATAGAAAGCCGAAGGATCAAAAACTGACCGTGCGGCGAACGGAATAATAATATTCAAGCTCGTCGGAACGAGCAACGTTGTTTAATTGAATCCACCAGAGAGAGAGAGAGAGGAGGAGAGAGAGAGAGAGAGAGACGCACGGGTGCGTTTCCTGGAACGTTATCGACTCGGACGTCAAGGTTTTGAAGCGGCGCGACGACGGCCGATTTGCGGCTGCTTGACGTATATAAGCGCGCAACGTCTACGTGCGCGCCGCCGCGGAGAGAGAGTGAGAGAGAGAGAGGGACGTGGGAAGAAGCACGTGTACCAGACCAACTGTGACGAGTCTAAAGTGCACAGCCGGATCGCAGGAAAACAAAATACATGGACATCGGCGGCTATCGGCCGGGAGAACAAGATAAGGACGCTATTAGGAACGAAAATGGGCCACCGTTCCGTCTGTGCAGCATCAACTTGCATTGTTGGAGTCGCTTCCAACTGTACCTCGAACCCAGGCTGCAGTATACGCAGTAGGATTGCTAGACCCGGGACACGAGTCCCACAAAAAATTTGGTAAAACATTGTGCCTGTCAAAAAGTTTAGGGAAGCTAATGGTGCACGCAACCATAAATAGATCTCCAGCGGATGAGAGGGTTGTTGATGGAAATGTGCTTGGAGTCTACACGAGGTTAGGGGTGACGAGAAATGAGGTTACGATGAGGTTAGGATTTATGTGAAATATGTTGTTCACGATGAATAATTGGAAAATCGATTATAGACTAAGAAGCTAATGGTGCAGGCAACTAGAGGAAGCGGAAAACAAATCCTTGGACTCATGAATGGATAGATCTGTTGGAGGTAGTTGCTCTGCGTGAGGTTAAGGGTGACGAGAAATGTGGAGATCACGATGATAACTGGGGAGGATCTGTGAAAAATATGTTGTCGAGAACGAGTAATCGATGCTAAGCTAAGAGGATTAGGTAGGGGTTAGCCGAGGTTTCAGTGTACACGAGAGAACGATGATGCAACACTGCCTCCAAACGAGGGTGCAGACCTAAGCGTGGCCAGCCTGCAAAAACTGTACGCTTCAATTGTGTTCGACCAAGATCTAACCGCTGGACTCTGTTATCGCGAAGAATCAGGATGTTTGCGCGGCAGTCCAGCTTCGAATGTAATGTGGAACGTAGAAGCGAGAGCGTGCTCGGAACAGAGAACGCTTCCGTGGAGACAAAGAGGGAGAGAAAGATGGAAAGATCCCGGGACTTTGTTTTCCATCCTCCGGCTGTTTGCCCGGCGACGTTTATCGACGGGACGTGCTAACGTTTCGAGCATGCTAATTCACCCCACACATCGTCCTAGCCAGCAACGCGTCTGTGTCTTTGACCGATTCCTCCAGCTACGCGCGAGCCTAAAAATGGAGATGACTTTTTAAGGCTGGACTCACCTCGGCACGATTCTGTTAATCCTTGCAATCCGCTAAGGTGGAAAAGCCACTTGAGATTATGCGAACGCGGCGATTGGAAGATAAGGAGACCGAGGGGATATCGCGCGAGAAAAAACTGTGTGGCGAGAGGGAGGAAAAGACGATACCGACGCGACGGACCGACCCGCGCTCGACGGCAGTCGTAGTGACACTGACAGTGCTTCTGTCAACGCGCTATCACCACATGGTCTGGCTGTCCCGGAGACTCGGCCACAACGGCTCGGCCATCTTCGGCAACGCTCGACTACTCCTTTCTCGAGAGGACTCGCGCTGCCGGACGACTCGACGACGAGTGGCGCGGGAGGCCGGGCCGGGTCGGGCCGGGACGGGACGGGGAGGATCCTCTCCGCCACGGGGGAGATCATCAAGAGTGGAAACGGAAAAAGATCAGGCACACGCGGGAAGGTTGCATTAGCCGGGATAAGAGATGACTTCATTCGGGCATCGAAACCTCCTCGAGAGCCACTTTCTGAGAGAACGGGGACCGAGTCTCTTCAGCTTCGTGTCCTTCTTTCTCTTCACACCTCTCTCTCTCTCTCTCGTCGATAGTCCGTGTGCCTTGGAACAGTGTTCGAGCACTTCTCGTTTTTAGAGGTTCGCGGAAACGAAAGCATGAGTGGCATTTTCGGTATTCCCGAGCGGTCCACTTAGCTCCGAGCGCAACTGGCATTCCGCGTGGAACCCTAGAGTCCGACGCTCGTTCACCTCCTCTTCGGGGATATTTCAATTTTTTTTTATGATCAAGCTGGGACATCAACTGTTGGAGTTTTTGGATTTGCGCTTTTGGTTTGTAAGAACTTTCAACGAGACAGTTAAAACTCAGAAAATTCGCGCGGTACTCGAACTCGTTAACGCTACCGAAGACTAAAAGCGATCGAAATGTTTCAGCTTACAAAAATTACAAGGCTCCACTTATTTAGATTTATTTTGCATCATAAAATTTCTGTCGAATCAATTTCCATGTAAGCTACTTCATTATTTGCAGCGATAGGTTTACTCTGCCAAAATTTCTACGATACTCAACGATGTTCTACTTTATAGTTTCAATGTATATTTCTTATTAGTCGAATGTTATCTATAACGACTCGACAACATAAAATCTACAATAATTTCGGTATTCATCAACAAAAATGTTAAAGAAGTGAAAATTGGTTAGGTGCAAAAAATCACAACACTGAATTACGCAAAAATTCAGAGAACATTTTTATCATATTATTAAATTATATGCTGCAGTGTAAATAAAGAGGTTTATCTGCTCGCGTTATCGAACGCGGAAGTATTGACCACCGTAGAGCGACTCTTTCTGTTGTCGAGACAAAGGGAACCTCGTGTCGCTTTGTTTTCGTCCGTTATCTCGTTCTATACTACCCAACACAATGATAAAAGAGAAAGAAGAAAAGAATAAAAAAAAAAGAAAAATCGACACACAAAGTGTGCAGCGTGTATCAATGGGTGCTTATCGGTAGAATTTCAGCTGTTCTTAATTTTTGGCACATATGCGCCCGCTTGCTACGGATCGAGGTCTTCCTAGTCTATAGTTTCGGAAAAAAATCTCTAGACGTTTCCCAAATACATATATTGTTTAATTATTCCAACGACCGAACGGACAATTCTTGTTTTACTTGTGTGGATACGTTAGTGTCGCGCGCTCGCTGCTAACAGCAGAGCATCCTATTGCTAGGCGCCAGTCGAGAATGAGTCAACAGAGTTCGAGAGCAGTAGGAGAGCCGCGGAATCATCGCATGTACCAGGAAACTCGAAATCGAGCACGTGTCGTTGCGTCATCGGCATTCCTCTTGGCCAGTTTTCTGTCGGAAACGCGCCGCGCACTGCGGTTCCGCGAACGTTACGGTTCGCGCCACAATTTTCATTATCCGCTACACCGTTACCCGGATACCACGATTTCTCGAAATTCGAGAGATTCCGAATACCGACGACGCGCGCGTGGCTGTCGATTTCCTGGAGGTGCACCGGCTTTCCGGTAGTCTGTTTTCCGAGTATGTACTCTCTTTCGGTGAATCAGAGGCTGTCTTTGTTTCGCGACGAAGACGTGTATAGAACAGATTTTCTTGAGCAATTTTTTCGCATTTCTTTATTCAATTATGAAGGAGTCTCGTTTAGGCCAGTTCTAATCGGTGACGAGATATTTCGCGATTTGCACGCGCGTGCGCCACCAAAAACAGGAGCGCATGCGGGAAAGTGGCATAACTATGTATTATTGTGTACATACACCTAAGACAATCCGCCTGAATAACATTTTTTTTGAGATAGGAAGAAATGTTTCAGACAAAAGTTGTTTGGTTTCGAACATGACTTTTTTTCATGTGGAGGTGCTTAGGAAATTTGAAGGTCAAAGTTTTTTAAAAATGAAAACATTGTTCTGAACTCTTACGTTTGTAGTCATTCGCGAGATAATTTCGACGCTATAGTCATTCAAGGTCATTTAAGGTCACAAAAGGATGAAAATTCACTGTGAACGCTTCCGTAATACACATTCATTTTTCAAAATGAGATCATAAAGAATTTTGCGAAATTATGCGGGAAGACCGAGGTACCCCACTTCAGCCAAACTTTACGTCACTGACGCTCTAAAATGGTCGCGCATGCGCGTGGAAACCGCATCCATCGCGGCGAATTCGTCAAAACAAAGTTAATTGCGACTCTGGCCCGAAGGGAGAACCGCGCGAGCTCCCGCGCCTCTTCCGTTAGTCCTCTTTCAGACCCCATTTAAACCGTCCCGGCGCGGCAGCCTCTTCAGACCGCATCTAGGGCTCTTAATTGAAGTCTGGCCTTTCCCGAGACTCGATTAACGATTACCATTGAGAACAGTATCCCGTTGTTGGTCGCACGCCGCCTTTTCTCTGGTCGGCAGAGGTTTCACGGATCAAAGCGTTCAACCCGCTCCAATGTATCCTTGCATGGGACCACGCGGGAGGAATCGTTAGACGAACAGGTTTTTCCCAACATTTACCAGTTAACGCTAAAAAGTGATTGGATAAATTTCTTTGTCGAAGCAAATATTGTGTTAAAAAATGCACAAAATCTAAATAAATATTGCCTCGATTTTTAACGATCCTCGAAGGACTAGGCGACCACATGGGACCTCGTCGCGAACGTTCGACCCTCGATCGATCAGGAGACCCGCCTAGCTGGAAAATCTCTCTAATTACTCTATTTCGCGATCTGCTCGTTCATACCCAACCGAGTGGAAAAACGTAGGCAAACAAACACGCGTTTCTTCTGGAGGGCTGCACAGATACCGTTCATCAGCCGCATAACGCGGGCTAAAGTACTTGTACCGGACTGTCAGTACCCGATAAATGCGGAGATAATGACAGAGTGGCTCTGCCTGGACGTTTTTAGCACTGCCGGGACACAAGACCAGGAGGGGTTGGAGAGTCTGCGTCAGCTGCGGTTCACGACCAACGGAGGAGGTGAACGACACCGAACGAGAAATGGGCTTCCCCCGTGTAATTTCGGAAATTCCAACCACGTCACGACCCTGTCCCCGTTCGCGCGCGACGCAAGTACACGTACATCTCCGCGCCAAGGCTACTCCGGTTTCGAAGGTTCTGGGTCAGTTCTATTACCGGTCGCTGAGAAAAGATTACCCGGTGTTTGTCGTGGCCAGTTCCCTTTTTCTTTTTCTTATCGTTACCCGACGATCGAAGTTAATCTGCGTAATGGTATGTAATTCTTGAAAATACCACACGTCGTTGTGAAAAACGAAATTGTCGAAGCGACCGCTTCTCGAACGTTGACGAAAGATGGCTGCTTTCTACCGACGCGTTGCGAAATATTAATTATCCAGAATATTTAAAAAACTTGTACTTCGGGGATATCTACGAGATCTGTGTTCCAGAAAGTCTGCACTCTTTATAAATTGATAGCCGAAGGCAAACATGGCAAAGCATTTCGCCTCAGAATTTTTTCTAATTAAATCGTGGTGCTTGTTTTATTGGTAAACGGTTCCGATAAAAAGAACGTTAAATATTAAACGAATCCCCGAGATTAGATTAGGACACACCTTCGACACCTTGGAAATCGAAAATCTGAGTGTCAGAGACAGAGAAAGCGTGGTTCTATATCGAGAGTTTGCGTCGAATGTGTCTTGCTAAATTAAAGATAGCAAAGATTCTTTATAAATATATACAGAATTTATATATTATTTATATATTAATAGATTTATATGGTTACATTTGTATGTATGTAATGTGTGGTTGAATTATTTGTTTAACGTTCAAGGATTGTAGAGAATAACAAACTGAAAAGTTTCACTGTAAAGAATACAAGAATTTTTATTAATTAAACTATTTACCTAAACTATTTACAATGATTACACACCTGTAAAGAATACAAGAAACAACATTCAAAGTTTGTTCTTCGCAATCTTGTTCCTCGTATAAACAATTCACTTTATTATAAAAGAATGATTAGTTGGAGATTACAATTTGGCAATATTCACACGTGTCTGCCGTTTTTATTTCTCTGCCGCTACTGCGGACCCTTACTTATCTACTCACTGTATTGAGCGGGAAGATTTGAATCAATTAAGGAGCGCACTCCTTACATGTATACTAATAAAGGATTACTCTAAGATTTACTTATAAATTCATTGTACAATAAACGCTGATTTCGTATGAAAATATTTCGTATAACTTCAAATTATCATTGTCGTATAGTAAGTTCGACTTTTTCTTCAACCTCTGATCGATTTCCTGCGCGACGTAGAATCGTCTTACGAAACGTCCACTGCAGGGTGTGTGTGTGTAATCGTCCATTTTTCGCCGAGTGTAATCGATTAGCTCGGATTTATCGAGTCGTTCGGCCGCGCTCGCCGAGATATGTAATTGCTACTTTGAGCGCAAAGCACGGCAATTATATTAATCGTCTCCGTACGCAAACAGAGCAATGGCGGAGGATCCGACCGCCGGTAGGCTTCCTCGGTGTTCGCGTATTTATCCTCGGTTGTTCTTCGAGTTTTCGCGAAACCGAGTCGCGTGGAATCAATCTCGTTTGCTTCCCGCATAATTCCAGGAGCTGTCGCATCGTCGGCTCCTCGACGCCATTATTAAGCTCGGCGATCGTTCGATCGCATCGATGCGTTCTCCACGATTTAGCAGGAAAAAACCTACACGCGATCTCGCAAAACATCGCTCGACAATTGCGCAAGGTTCTCCGATGATAACCTGCGCCGATCGCCGCGCGAATTCGTTGAAAGTCGAGCAAATAAGAATTAATGATTCGAACGACTCGGTAGGCTACTAAAACCCTTGACACTTAAATGATACTTGCTGTCCAAGTGTATCTTATGGTGAACTCTTGGAAAACCGACGCGCTAATTGTAGGAAGAAGGTTGGAATTGATGGGGGGGGGGGGGGTTAAGATTAAACTTTCGGTAAGGGAACCAAAAATTTTCATCTTTTCTCAATTGAATATCATACAATTCGATGAAAAAATGATAAAACTTTAAATTCTAATGCACGGAATGCAAGATCTAACCCGGACCCAGCAGATTCTAACCTCTCAAACACTTCGCTCGCGTATGACTTTTAACCGAGTGAACTCCACCGCACTGAAACTTGAATTCCGCGCGCTGGAATTTCATGTATTATCACTTTTTCGTCAAATTGTATAATATTGCGTTCAGAAAAGTTGAAAATTTTTGGTCCCCCGAGCGAAAGTTCAGCCGGGGAAAAAAACCACGGGCACAAAAGAAAACGCTCCGAGGGCAGAACGGTCCCCGTGAATTCCTGGCCCAGTGACGTAATCGCGCAGGCATTTCCGACTGGTTGCACTTCGGCAGCCGCTCGGATGAGAATACCTACATAATTGCGGACATAATGCGGCTACGCGGTCTCCGCGAGCTTCTCGTTCTGTTCTTACTTCATTTCGAACCATCGACTATTCTCAGAGAAAATGATCAGGTCCTAGTGCAGGTCCGAGAAAAGCTTCACAGGAGAACGTATTCGTCCATACCTGCTCAAGCTTCTCGCTCAGAGAAAACTGTAATAGACAGCGGATCTGTATGTAAAATAAACATTTTCTACCTGAATTGTAACAAACATATTAATTAATTTAGCAATATTACAACTGGGTTATGCAGTTTTCAATTTTTCTAGACAAATTTTGAGAAAATGGAATCCAATAAAATCCTATTTTGTCATATTTTATGTTTTCGTATTTATTGAACACATAAGTATGCATAAATATGCAGTCTCATTACAACAGTGTTTTTAAATTCTTCTAATGTTTTTATTATTTTAAATTACGCCTACTCGTTTTCGTCATAAATACATAAAATCCGCTGTCTAATAATTCATTCAACCCCCGGTTACGCGACTATCAAAATTCAAGGGAGCAGCGGCAACCTCGCGCAGCCAGCTTCCGCTTCTTAAAATACAAGGAGCACACAATCGGGTCGAATGCATTAGACTATAATGAATTACTGGATACTGTGACGAGGATGTAGACGGCGAAGGGCCTCTTTGTGTGCGTTGTGCCCACAAAGGACTTCGGGTCCCTGGGAATAATAGTTTCACGAAATTGGACACGTTGATCCCACGTAAGAGCGGTCCCCGAAAGGGTCCGCTTGGGTTCCATGACCCCTTGGACGCAAAGTCCCTTCTTATAGAGGGCGGCCGCGTCATTCTGAATAGACGAGGCAGTTTATCACACCATCAGAAGAAGGGACACGGAGGATCTCTTCTTTTGAATTATAACCATCGGCTTAGGCGCGTCCCGGATTTGATTCTTCACGGACACTTCGAAGAATGCATAGGGTGAGCTAACGAGTGAATAAAAAGACGTCCCTTGATACCCGGAAATCAATCTCGACCTGTCCCAGGTGGGTTCTTCGAGGCGAGCCAAGTGTGTGTGTTTTTCAGAAATATTTTCTTCGAAACTGTCGAAAGGAATGTTAAATATGTCCCAGATGGAAGGTGAAGTGAAAATATTTGCTCGGATGAATAAGTCTCCCAGGACGATCAACGACGCGATCAATCTTGTTATGAAGATCGATCATCAACGATCGAATCGACGCAGGTAGATACATTTGCCACGATGTTTGGACGCGAGCGATTCTATTACGGCGAAATTGATCGAGTTCCGTCCACGAAGAGAAGCAAACGGCAGAGAGCTGCGTTTTGCTCGCTCGGGGATTCCCCGTGGAGGAAGCTCGCGCTCGATAAGGTAGATAAACTATTATCTTCGTGCGAACGATGCTAATTAAGTCCGACAGAATAAAACTTTTTTAACAAGCGCGAGCGAGCATAGAATTTTAAGTACCGTCTATCTAATTAGCTAGCTTCTTCAAGACTTCGATAAAATCGTCGAATAAAAATACTTTCTGTTTTCCAATTTATAGAAGTCTTTCGTCTCTCTTTACTACAAATAGATAGTCCACGATCATCAAATGTATGCACGCGATATACGTCAACCGCTGCACAGTGGAGATTAAATATCGGATGACGGGACGCATGGCAGATAAAAGGCAACGCTGGGTTATTTCCGACCTGTGATAAAGACTATTATTTACACATTGGAAAAATATATATATTCGTTCAGATGATACTAGATTTTTGTACACATGGTTCTTTCAAATAGCACAATTTACTGGTCGGACTTGGTAGCTACGGTATTGAACTGTTGGAGGAAGCACACTGAAGACGCATTGGATAAAAACGGACTAGAATAAATTAATTAGAATTTGAAATTTGAAAATTTGAAAGTTTGAAGATTTGAAAATTGAAAGATTGAAAATTTGAAGATTTGAAAATTGAGATTGAAAATTTGAAGATTTGAAATTTTGAAAATTGAAAGATTGAAATTTGAAAATTTAAAAATTTGAAAATTCGAAATTTGAAAATTTAAAAATTTGAAAATTAAAAATTTGAAAATTTAAAAATTTAAAAATTTAAAATTTGAAAATTTAAATGTGAAAATGTAAAATTTTTAATTTTTTGCCAGATAAATATTTGTCTATGATTCGTAATCCCACAGGATTGCCCATGAACTCAGATTCTCAGGTAACCGAAAATTTCTCGTCAAGGTGTTCCGAGGATTATGAAATCGAACTTTCGAGTGTCGCAATCGATCACGGGGAAACCCCGGGGTCGATCGATCGCGAGGTAGTCACGAGGAAAAGTAGAATCCCACGAAAGCGTAAACCTGAAGAGGTCCACACGATGGTTCGAGGCATTCTCAAGGGGAAAGTGTTAACGCGTTGACGTCATTCCTACACGAGATATCTTTCCGTGGAATCGACCTCCTTTCGAGGTCGGCTACACCGGATTACCAGAGCTAGCCGTATATGTAAGAAACAGAAAAAGACGAAGGAACATATACCTTGCGTCTATAACGCTCTAGAAGTTCGTATTTTAGCCCGCGTTAGAATAGGCCAATCGTAATTTCATGCCGCAGGAGACTGAATCTCCATTGTGAAACTGTTTTTGCGCAGCTCGGTAAAGACGGTTTCGCAACGCGCGACAGAGTTCTACGCGACTCTTTCGATCTGCAACTCAGCAGGAAAGTTGTACAATAATTGTATAGTCCGATCTTGCGGATTTTTCCTTGCATCGGTTATATCTCCTTAGAAATTTTCCCCACTGTTGCAGATTAATGAACAACAAACATTACTGCACGCGTAGAAAGATCATATTCAGCTTTTACACCGAGGATTTCGCGAAGGACCCGACGATCCAGTCTGAATAAATATTGATCCGACACGATAATTGCACGGATCGAAATTTACTAAACTTTCACTCCTCAAAATATACGCCGTATTAGCGAGTCCTACTTTATACTCGAGAGACTACGATCAACTATATTTCATTTATTACACAGCTGTTATATCCTGCTACCACTTTCGCAACGCGTTTCATGGTTTACGCTCTGCATAGCGGATAGCATGAAGATTTTATTAGAGCAGGTAATTCCGTTGAGATTAGACCTATAGAAAATATTTGATTCCCTTTAGGGGAAAAAATTGCATAAATTTAGAGTATCGCGGGCCACGAAAAAATTACCAGACCGCTTAAAACAGAAATAAGTTCAAGGATTGAGGAGTGACGCGGCGGTAAATATTTACATAACACGGCCGACTATAAGGAGGTACACGGTATATAATCCTCGTGCAAACTGATACAGATATAAATAGTGATAACGAGGATGCTAAACGGACGAGAGATATCGCTGGATCCGATCTTCCACGTTCAGAGTAATCGCGATTCCGCGTACGGAGTCGAGAAAAATATCATTGCTACCTTCCGACGGCGAGACCCGGTGTGCGCACGCAAACCGTGTCTGGTTTTTTCCCGGTACCGATGTCTCGCAGGGGCACCACATAATCGACGTGTTTACGAGGCGTCGCGAATAATAATGTCGAGCGATCTCGCGTGTCACGACGGCAACCTGTGCGCACGCGACACGTGCGTGGATTTTCATTCATAAATCGCTGGTAAAACTACGCTCCATGACTCATCCGGCTTGTAAAAGTGAAGGAGACATAGAGAGAGAGAGAGAGAGTGACAGAGAGAGGAGGGGAGAGGCATTGAGCGCCCGCGTGAGATCGCGCGCGACATTGCGCTCGAAACAGGTAAGATTTGCGAGAAATAAGAACCGGCGCGGCGTCGCGAGTTTCATGCAAATCGGATTGGGTGTTGGTCTGCCACCGATGACCGCATCGGCGAAGACGGAAATTTTTTCTCGATACCGGAAGCAGCTAATTTGACGGCATCTTTCGGAGCGAACGAGCCGAGCGATCTTAGTCGACGACCGACGGTAACCGGTATCTGGTGAATCATGCGAAGAATGTGTCCCGCCGCGCTGCATCGGGTTTCAGAAAACCGAGTTTCCAATCCCTGCGGATGACTCGTTGAAACGCAATAAACCGTTTCGCGGAAATTTTTTTAATCAATCTTTTATATTTCAAAGACCCGCTCAAATTCTAACGTATCGATATGGTTAACGCTATATTACACGATTTTAATTGTAAAATCAGTTTCCGGTGTTTATCATTTTTACCGAGATTCATTTCTATCTTTTGGAACAATCGAGTATTCAAAGTAAATTGAAAAACTGGATTTTCCGGGTCGGGTCAGCAGTGACCCGGGCACCGCCGTTCGAGAATGCATCGGCTAATAGAAGCAGCGCCTCTCCATTGGGTTGTCTACGAAGACGATGCGAGAAAGAATACGACCGTCGTCGCATCTCGCGAGGCTAAGAGGCAGGATGACACCTCTCGCCTTATGACCCGTTCATATTGCTCCCGCTAAACTTAACCCTGCCTTCGTTTAACTAAACCCTCTAATTGGTGGGTTAACGAGCGTTAACTCCGGGCTTCCTGTCAGATTTAACTGTTTTCCTTCGGTGTCAGGCACACACAAAGTATTCTTAAATTTCGTGGGTGAATGTTTTTCTCGGTCGTCTTCGGGGTTCAACGGACTCCGGGGCACGTCGCTCAAAACAATTGGGAAATTAGCGGTCGGACGACTCGAAGGGCAAACATCGTGAATTAGAAAAATACATCCGTAGAGTTTCGTGTTCTCGATCCGACTTACATGTGTTTCGATACGTTGACAAATACCCCGATTAAGTTCGAATTATTACCAAATTTCTAAAAAATATATCACTTATTTATCGTCCGATAACTTCGTTGAAACATTTAAAAAACGAATATTCGAGGTCGTACAGCCCAGGACGCGAGACAAGGTCTGCGGAACGAACGCTAATGGCGACGTCGGTCGCCAAAACGCAAGGACTACCTTCAAAAGCACATAAATCCGCTTATGTAAGAGCCAATAATAAACGTGGCCTTTTAAAGAACCCTCGAGTATTCCCAGAAAGGAAAATGCGATTGCGGTATTACCGTCGCGACGATAAGAAAAAATGTCATTTCACTCGAAGCTTGTTTACATAAAAAATGATATTCCTCGGTTGTGTCGCGAGCCTGACTCGAATGGTTAATTTTCTCGAAAGGCAATTAACTCGGCCGGCCGACGGAAAACTGACCGAGCAGGTAAAAGGCGAGAGGGACGGAGGTAAAGAGGATCGAAGATCCAACGAGATAAGGGTGCTTCTTGGAAATTTCTAGCAAAGACGTCATCGTCGTTTTAATCGCTATGGTTCTCCGTTGTGCGCGCTATCGCTGTCTAGGAATCTTCATTTTTATCTTCCGTATTGTCGCGACATTTGTCCAATGAAAAATATCCGTTCGCAAAGTTAAATGCCATTCGTCGAGTAAACGTCCGGATCAATGGAATAAGAGACTTTCAAATCAATTATTCATGGGGGAGATCAATTCTAACTGTAACGCTCGTGGTAGTCCCACGCGGCGTGTTCGAACGCGTTCACGGTTAGCTTTCCTTCGAATAATATCGACCGACCTTCAACCGTGACACCTGAACACGATATCGCGCGCGATTGACACGTTTCGTTCGCGCACTGGCTCGGCAACGCAGCTAGAAACGTTGAATTTCGCAATTTTCTCTTTTTTTTCTTTTCTCTCGCCAGGTAGCTCGAACACGTTAAAATTGTGTAATCCCTTACCATCGCGTTTTCCTCCTTCGTCAACTGCCACGGCTCGGCCAGAGTGGAGGCCGGCGGGTACATGGTAAACATCGTGTAGCTGTGATCTTCGACAATGTCGTAAATGCCTGCGCTAGGTACACGTTGCGACATCTGTAAGCGAGTTCGGCTCTCGAAAACTTCACTGGAAAAAGCGGACTGTGGGTATTTCGCGGGGGCAACGCGGACGGTTGCGGATTCGTACACACGCGAGTCGTAAACACTCGCGTCGGGAACACGCCCTGTGTCACCTTTTATCGTTCACTCATATCACGTGTACACCAAATAGTCCGAAACGAAATCGACGTAGAAACGAAAATAAGAAACAACTCTCTTCTCTCGCTGTGTCGGAGGAGGTATCTTCTTCCGTATACCACACTGTCACGTACGAGACTGCGTTGGACAAACGTGATCGACTACTGCCGCGCGTGCTTACGTATCCCAACTGAGCCCGCCAATGTGACTGTGAAACTATATAGAAAGACGGCTGCTCGACCCCCCACCAATCAGAGCCGAGCGACCGCCGCGCGTGACGTCACCGCCATCTTGATTGCTGATTCGCGCGATAGCGCCCGACCAATCAACGTGCACCGACGCGCTCTGCCGTACCGCGGCCACCCTTCCACGGAATCGAGAATCGGCACCGCGGAAAACCAGATCCCCCCTTTTCCAGGTAAATTACGCGCGGTCGTTAACTTGCATAATTTTGCTAATGAACGAGTAATAGGCGAACAAGTCCTTCTCTAATTGCCGTTCGTAAACGGGAAATCATTTCGAGCCACTCATCGCAGCGTCTCAACTTTTAACTCGGTAACGACTAATGAACCATTAGCGTCGGAATCCTCCTGCGACACTTAACCGGCTTAAGACAGTATACCAGGAGTTGTCGGCATTTTGTCAACATAAACTGAAGCAATATTCTTTCTTTGTTTTATTTTAGGAAACCACTCGTGTGATTTGTTGCAACGCATTCTAGGGTATAGTGGTAATTAGACTGTGGATGTTTATGCAATTTATAATTTTTCTAGGGGAAGTTTAAGAAAGCCGGAAACAAATAAAATATTATTTTCCGTGGTAGTACGCTTTTTCGATTTGAAATCACTTAAAATCGTACTAAATTCGATCGAATTTTATAATCTAGCATTTTTTGCAAATTTTCGGAAGTCATAATTGCATAAAGATCCGCAGTCTAATGTGATTGCAATTTTTATACTATTTATTTATATTTGTATTATTTTTATAGAAAATAACCAATATTCTCAGATTTTTCTAACCTCTTATTGTTTTATATTTCACTTTGCAAATTTCTTTAAAAAAAAAGTGTTTCCAAGTCAATCGATAACGTCGGTCACCGGTGACCACCAAATAAATGCCAAAAGATAAGAAAAACCAACGATTATCACTCCGATGTGTTCGTGGTTTCGAAATAAGAAAAACGGTTCGCTGATCAAAATAAATACGACCTTGACAATCTTTTTAGTGGAATAGTTTCGAACGTTATAGTAACAACGAAAGACAAAGAGTGTCTGGCGAGCGGAATGTTGCATCGCTGGAAATATGTCAAGGAATTACTCGGGGGAGAATTGGCCCGGCAGAAGAGCTCAAGGCTCGCCTCTCTCGATCGCCATTTTTCTCCGCTTTATCTTATCTCGTAATTAGATGTTGATATAAGAGAACCACTTTTACGACCGAATGTCACGAAATTCTTCGATTCCGACTACCGAGGTGATATCGCGTTAACACGTGCGCGGCCACCGCCCACAAAACTCGTATTTTGCACAAAAGAAAATCAAATTGATGTTATTTTTAAATATTTACAATTTTCCTATTATATTGTTTCAGGCTTTGCAAGAGAAATTCGTAACGCAAGTAATGGAAAATGTATTACACGTACAGTGTAAGTATGTACATGTAATTATTTAATATAGCACAATAATAAAATACATATTAAAGAGGCGTACCTGGTTTCGGACGGAACGACCACGAAAATAGAGAAAAGAATTTATTGCGACTGTGAGCGGCAGTCGTTCCGGAAAATCATCTGTCGCGCGTGATCTGCAGCGTGTCGCCGCGCGAAAATTTACTATTTCGGTTGCGGGGAATTCCTCTCCGTGCACGCCTGGCTTCTTTGTTCTTGTTTCGATATATGCGCGTGCACGTGCAGCGATTTCCGGCAGCACGGAGCAACGTACGTGTGAACGCACTTTACACAAGAATAAAAAATGAAACAGCTTACACGGTGGTTATTGTCTGGCCACGGAGGCGGGCATTAAGAGTCGACCAATGAGAAGTAAAAGAGAGAAAAAAAGAAAAACGCATATCGAGACCGCTCTCGCGAGGCTCTCGTAACCGTTTCGAAATTACCGAACGTATTTTCAACGTTGGCAAACAACGCTCGGAATTGTTATCGAACCCGCGGGACCGCGATTTTTCAGCATCGTTTTCACTTTTACGCTCCTCTAATCGCATGCATCGAATAATTCGACCCTCGTTCCGGCCGCTGCCTCTGATAAACCTATTGTCAGCGTTGCTACAGGTATAACTCGACCACTCGTAGGAAAACGACGATTTACGACCTTGTTTTGCTCGGCTAGGAAATTATACCACAAAGGAGAACAAAGCAGGGCCGGAGGAAACCCTTCGCAGGGCACAGTGTGAGAAAACATAATAAGCCTCCTCTCGAGCTTCCGAAAAGTAAAAGACTAGACAGATTTACGAGCTTGTTTTGGTGGAAAGCCTCGTGAACGAGAAAGAGAGAGAGAGAAGCAGAATGTCAACAAAGAGTGACTCACAAGCTCCTCCGCTAACCCATAATAAAACCCTCTGTATCTCCGTTTAACTGATTCGGGTTTATGCGTGCCGAGGAAAACAGTTTTTTTTTCATTTTATTTAGTACCGCGCATTCTTCGAACATGAACTCGAGGATAATTCTCTTGGAATTTGCCTCAATTATCTCAGGTAGAAACTGTTAACTCTCCTGGATTACTTTTTAATTACACTTCGAAGGTTACGGTGTAAGAACCGAAATAGTGAACAGCTAGGATAGTACATACCTGTGTCAAACCAAGGACTTACAGTTTTAATATACAATATTTATTGTCGTTTCCGAAATGAAATTGTTTGCGACGAATTAATTTTGTTGATGAATCATTCTATTTTGCAGCTGTGTCGCGAAGAAAACCAGATGACGTACCGTTGATGGTCACGTAGCGAAGAAAAGTCGTGGAGCCACCGAGAGACACAAAGGGGAAGGAAATCGAGGATGTATCGTAGCTGCGACAGGAAAGGATCGTGGAGAGCTTTGTTTCCCGGCGAGGACAAAGGGGGCGTCGATTTAACGGGTTCCCGAATGGGTTTGCCGGGTCAATCGAATGTTTCTGGGTAAACCAAAAGGCCCGCGGATCGCGTCGCGGGCCGCCCGCCACGAATAACAATTCAGCCGCCGAAAATCGACGGAGAAAGGCGGAAGCCTTGATCGGTTCTCCGACGGTGAAACTTCGGTAAACCGCAGAAACGTGGCGTACATACGTTGAATATTCAAGATACACGGGGGCCGAGAGGCGGTGGGAGGGAGGGGACAAGCGATAAGATGAGTCGGCGTGAATCATCGGTCGGTTGGCTTTTTATACGGTGAAGGATCGACGTGCTTTTACTCTCGCCGCGGATAAAACACGACCGCGGCCACAATATCGAGAATAAAGGGGACACGAGACGGCTCGGCTGGGGGAGGAACGAGATTATATCTCTGTCCGTGACTTTGCCGTCGATCGGGGCTTTACGATTACCATTGGTGTACTTTTTCAGCGGTTCGGAAACGTTTTTATATGTTTCAGCGTCGGCGGCCGACGGTTTTGTTCAGAAAAATTCAATAGATTCAGAAATTAATCTTTCGAACGAGGGAGTGCCTTTTGTCGCTCGACGTGTTCTCGAACAAAGACGCCCGGCTCTGAAAGGTAACTCTTTTATGGGTCATCCTGCATACGAACCAGCGTGTTTTCCCGTCAGGGTTAATTAACCTAGCGGTGGTCATGGTCGAGCCGAGGCATAGGAGCTCCAAATATTTATCAGTGGTCCATTTTTTTTTCTTCAAGTAAAGCGGTACAGACACAGATGTTCGAACAACAAGCAAAAAAAAGAAGAGTGCACTCGCGACGACGCTTCTGGGACGTCTGGTCTTTCCAAATATTTCTTTAGGTGTCGGGAAACCTTTTTACATCTTGGTTACGGTATGGACAATAATGTTGCTACATTGCCTGAGAACTCCGATCATATGTACGTATCGTCGCGTACAATGCCAGATTAATTTTTTTATTTCAACAATGTTTTAAGCACTACCGCTTCTACGCAGTAGGCTATATTATCGCATGTTCCGAAACAAGAGGGCGGTAAACAAAGGTCTCGTAAGTTTCAGGAGGAAGTCTTGCGAATATCGCGTTCGACGGGCAGACAACATCGTAAACCGAGGACCGCAGAGGCTTCGTCGCGAAGAAAGACCCTCCTTCGTCTTCCTGTGCCCAATATTCAAATATGGCCCCCGCCCACAGTGTCGCGAGCCAAGAACAAAGGACCGCGACAGACTACTTTCTCGGATCTGTTTTCACGCTAATATTTTCCACGTTCGTTCGACTTCGAGAGAGGCTCCTCGCGTTCACCGCGGCTCGACGGTCTTTGTCCTTCGTATTTGCATTTTATCGGTGGATTTCTTCGTTTGAACCCTACCGCTAATGGCGACGGAGATAATTAGGTGACAACAGCTGGCTCGACCGGCTATCTGCCATAACATTCGGTGCTGCGCAGTACACTGCGATCTATGGTTCCGCGCGCGACAGGCACGTGTGCTTGCTTGCTTTCGTATCGCGTCTGCGTGTGCCTGTCCGAACGGCGAGGAACGCTTGCAAGTGGTTCGTCCGTGTGCCCGTCGATGTATCCGCGCGTGTTTTAAATGACCACGGCCTGTCACGAGGCGACCATGTACGGGTTCTTTATAAAACAGCTGTTGGGGGCAGCAGAAGCCATGCCAGTCGAATTGCTAGATCAATACCATCGCCGACCGCTGAATTTCTACCTGGGCCGCAAGGGGAAACTCTATGTATAGTCGACGGGGGTGCCGGTGAAACCCTCCCCCGACACGTTCCCCGCTGTGCTTAAGAATTTTATCTCACCGTTGCACCCGACTCGACAATAATATTTTTCTGCTGCGCGCTTACGCGAACTGGTCCGAGCAACAAAATTCATTGAGAAAATCCAAGATAATCTCGATCCGTGTACTGGAGGAAAAGAAAAAAAATTTTAAAACTTTATTTTATCAACTTCATCCTAAATAAGCGTTGACGGGTGATTAGTTTTTGAACAAACATCGATTACACATTCAAACCATATTTTATTTTGCATTAGAACATTCCGCATTGCCAATTTGAAAGAAAAAAAATCTCGAGGAAGCAGAGGTCAAAAATCCGCATCGTCCGACGAGATTAGTTTTATCACAATGAATCATTCGTATTTGTACTTATCATTTATAGCTTACTCCTATTCGTAAAACGTCGATTTTTTTTATCGGTGCAAATATTTCCGGGACATTTTTATGGATACCAAGAATCGCCGGAGAAAAGAAATGTTAATGCAATCGGTGGTCTCTACAAAAAAAAAAAAAAAGAAAAAAAACAAACATCAATTTACATATATAGCAGCCTTGCGTCGTTGCAGGTATTCGTTGTCGCACTTGTCGAAGTTTCATCGCATAGAGGTGTTTTCCCTGTGGGCTCGATCGAACGAAAATATTACTACAATCGTATCGCGATAGTTCTTTGTAGTCGCCAACGACCATTGATCTGCGGAGATCGGTGAATGGACGTTGTACATGTAAGACCGCGTTTCATTGGCTCAACGCCGTCGTAGTAGCTAGGAAGTTTATTGGCGATACTTACGCGCATAGTGTGCGCCTTAAATGGAGGCCCGGCTAGCTGCTAGCATACCGAGAGGCTGTTCAAGAGTTTCTACATACGTATGCGTATTCGCAACAAATACTTGTGTACACATTTGTATTTTGTACGCATCGATCGAATTGGTGCTTGTCGCGCGATCTTGTACTGCCAACTTCAGGGCCCTAAAATCCCCTCCCTGTGTAATAGCATGCGATTCTCGCATCATCGATTATGCACTTTCTCCCGCGGTTATTGTTCCTCGACGTAAACAACAATTCTCGCAGCAACGTTTCGTTTCATTAAAACCGACCGAACATCAACATTTCCTCCCGAACCGAATTTATAATTTTATCGTAATCGCGAGACAACAGCCGCGAATAATAAATCCACATCGTAAATCATGTTTTCACGTTGAACAGTTTCTAGCGATGACGCGCGACGCGATTTATAAATTTAGATCCGGCCGCGTGTACCATTCGCAAATGACGGAACGCGACAGTAGGTAGTGTCCCGGACTCGGTTGTCAACTGGGCTCTAAGCCCCGATGATCGCGAATTAATCGCCGAGCGAAGATGCGATTAAATTCTGGCTCGAATCGAGTCGGTCTTGTCGCGCGTGCGAACGAAAGAAAAAGTGGTCGCACACGGTTTCCCACCTTTCCTGGCTCAGCGGTGATTTCTTCGAATAAACGGGGCGTATATAGACAGTGTTCGCGTACTCGGTCGCGTGACTCTCGAATTCCAAAGACGGTTTCAATCGACCCGGGTACATCGATATTCATTTCGCGGTAACTCGCAATCATCGAGAACATTACCTACGCGAATAACGCTTAATCATTCGCGGAAACCCGCTTACGTAACCGCGCGCGGCGTACGCTATTGTTTTTCTTTTTTATTCGTGATCGCACAATACCGGTGCACGAATATTTCTCGCGAAATTCACTTACTATACCGTGTCACGTGAGCGTTGTTTACCAATCTGTACGTATATTGTACATATATGTATACGTATATGACACGTACGCGTCATCGTTGCATAAGCGTCCATATTTGAAGCGTTACAAGCCTATCATTTGGTTACGAGCGTTTTCTATGGAAAATATAGGGTGCAGCTCGGCCGGTACTTACGTTGCTGTGCAGTATGGACGAGCCCGCAATGCTGGAGAGAAAATCATGGCTGACGCGGGAGCTCTGCGACGTGCCGCTGTTGCTGGACACGCTAGAGCTGTCGTAAAGCACGTCGGACACGTCCAGCTTCATGTTTACGTAGTCGGACGGACCGTGTTGTCTCGATAGCGGCGTACGGCTTCTGTTCTCTCGCGCGAAAGGAAAAGTCGACCGCCTCGTTTACCCCGTAGTAAATAGTTACGCTTTATAACCTCTGTACCGAAGAGTCTAACCGGTGACGGTTGTGGAAACGGCAGGCGATGCTGTTTTACCGGGAACACGAAGGCAGCACACACAGATCGCATGTTCCTTTGCCCGACGATGACTCATACCTTGGGGGAATACCTCGAGGTTCGCGCACGTTCGGTCCTCGGCTCAACGATCTGCTCCGACTCGCTCTGTGCTTGTCGAGTCGAGACTCGACGAACGCGTATGACGTCACCGGCTATTCCCGGCCGACCAATCCCGTGCCACGCCGCACCACGCTTCGGATCCTCGCGCCAGGGACGACTCGCGACCCGATATCAATGGGCGCCGCACCTACGGGGCCGCTGCTCCGTCACGATCCGGTTCTTATCGAAATTATACCGCGAGCTGTTTTCGCACCGTACCCAGCACCAAATGGTACACGTTGTTTTAAGAAATATTTATGCGTTCGCTCCGCGGTTTCTTACAGTTCTGAACGTATTTATTTTACAAATAATGACTATGCGATAGCGACCAGATTCCAGTTAGGGTCTCACCGAACACGGTTACCACTATTTGCACCTTACATGTATCGGTGGAGATCATCGACTCTAAGGGATCGGCATCGTATGTATTTATATTGTATAAGCAGTTACACCGTACATGGACCGGTAACGTTTCTAATCGTTCGTAATATGCATCGTTAGAAGATTCTGCAAGACACACCGTAAGATCTTGTTAGTCCGCGGCATGCCGGTGCCCATTATCTTCGCAACGTTGTTCGCGCGCGCCCACGCGCATCCCAGGAGTCTTCCTTCCATCGAAGCTGCTCACGGTGCTCGTGAGCTGGAAAGTTCAATTTTCGAAGTATGGAATCTTGAAAAAATTGAAAGGTTTTTTTCTCTTTCATTTATAGATTTATATTATTTTATACGTAGACATAAGACTATAATATACATAAATTGTATTTAAAATGATTTTATTATGTAAATATATAATATAAAATAGAAAATAGAATTTATTATTTCTATTACATATAAGTATATTTATATATTTAATGAATTTGGTTTTTGAAAAATCTTGATCTCATCAACAAAAAATGAAAATCCCTGCAATTGTCTTCAGCAATGTTTCTTTTTCCTTCGTGTCCTCTTTAAAAAAGTATTGGCTGTGTCAGGTTGCACACGGATTAGTTTGAAGGTAAAGTCTGTATCTCAATCGGGAGGGTAGTTATGGGGTCAAATTGAAAAATCAGTTTTTGGCCTATTTTCCCTAGTTAACGACGTTGAAACATTCTGAAAAAAATCTGAGACATGTCAAGCATCCGAATACATACTTTGCAATTAGTTTTAGATTTTTAAATTGAAAATCCTGCTTGTAAAAAATCATAAACCTCAAAAAAATCGAAATAATGCAGAATTCAGATGGAGGTTCTAGGTTGACACCTCCATTTTTTTTTGCAATACCGATATATTATTATAAGTATCATTCGTGAATTTTTTAATATTTTTCCTCCAAGTGCGTCATTGTAAAAAAAAATGAAAACCGATTTTTTCGACGTTTTTTCCGCGAAAAACCTTGCTCACCTTCGAATTGTTACGTTTTATTTAATCGGTAAGCCTATTAGACACTGGCGTAAGAGTATCGAAGCCAGTGCGGCGTGCACGGCCGAAATGTTGAGGCCGACTCTCAATCGGCCGTTTCTTGCAGAGGGTCAGTGACGATGATTGTTTTGCGGACTATTTCGCCGGCGATTGGCTGGGCGAGTCTGCTATGTACAAAGTCGCTTTTTGCCGGACGATACGTACTCGAGACCCGGTGGTTGCGTAACGGCAGCGCGGTGTCATTGAAGCGGAACCGGCCGCAGCGAGCGAGCGAGACGGAGCGCCGGGTGCCAGAATCCGCGGGAACGGCGCGGCTCGGAGCGGCGTGCTCTCGCGGTTGCTGTTTCCGAGGGAAGGGCACAGTGGCGTCACTCGGCGACGAAAATTTCGAACGATCGCCGCGCTCCGTTTCCGAGAATCGTCGGTGAGTCATGCGGCAGGTCTAGTGGGCGGTGAACGGGGTAGCCGGAACATATCGGACAAGACGCGTGACTCACCAATCTGATATGTCGGATATTCGCGCCTTAACCTGCTCCCTCCGGATGGCTAGACGTTCCTCGACCTGCCGTTTCCGCTGCTTTTCAGCGTACAGGTGCTCGCGTGTAACCGTACCGGCCGCGATACGCGAGGAAGCTGGGTTACTAGTCACGCTGTACCTGCTCATTACGGTACGCCTCACAGTGGGCAATTCGGACGAAATCGGCGACGAAATCAAAGAACTTTCGATAGAAATGAGATAGAGCGATGAAATTTTTTTTAAATTCTAGCTGAAACTTTGTAGACTATAGGAAAAATATGGAGATTATGGTACGAACGTTTTTTAACCTTGATAAAATTCGTTAAACTTGTATAATTTCAAGAAAATTGTGGTTTTTTAATACATGCTATTTTTTCACGCTGATTTCAAATCTGGTTTCAAAATTTGTCTACGACATCAGGATTTTGCAAAAAATCTATTTTTGTGACAAGAAATCAAAAGATTTCATTAGTTTCTTGTCACAAAAATAGATTTTTCGCAAAATCCTGATGTCGTGGACAAATTTTGGAACCAGATTTGAAATCAGCGTGAAAAAATCGACAGGAAATGATGTATAGCATCGATTAAAAAATTTTTCCGCGCGTGGTATTAAAAAATCACAATTTTCTTGAAATTATACAAGTTTAACGAATTTTATCAAGGTTAAAAAACGTTAGTACCATAATCTCCCTATTTTTCCCATATTCTACAAAGTTTCAGCTACAATTTAAAAAAAATTTCATCGCTCTATCTCATTTCTATCGAAAGTTCTTTGATTTCGTCGCCGATTTCGTCCGAATTGCCCACTGTGCGCCGCGATGAAATATTCTGCTTTTCGAGGTCGCTCCTCGGAATTTTTTTCGGTCACACCGACGAACCTTTTGCGCTCAAATTTTACACATTTATTATCGGATAAATAATCGATATTACACGAATTATAAATTTTTTAATTTGACAGAGTACGTGACACTCGTAATCTCGCAGGACGCGATTATCTTGACGAGATAACGTTCGAGGAATGTTAAGAGATATTATTTTTCAGCTGGTTCCTGCGAAGAGAGCATTATCTTCAAATTTATTATTTTCGCCGCTACGAACTTGAGGGGGCCCTCTTGACCTCAGTCTTGAAAATGGGGTAAACCTTACGTTTAGGGGAGGCAGCTCCGATGACCTTGACATATGTTATCGAGGACAACATTCTGAACAACTTTTGTCATTACAACTACCCGGCGCTCACTCTTAGTTTTCGAGATATTTGCGAAAAACTATTGCAAATACTGTATTGAATTTTACGGATTCTTGCATGCTCCGTGGCAACGAAGATTGTTCTTCGATGATAATTCGCTAAAATGCAGATTTGTTTCGCTTTTTTTTCTGGTAAACGGAAATTATAAAAAATGGGCAACCGTGGAAGCACTCGGATAATTCGGTACGTTTTGAAGCTCAAAATTTGCTGTCTCATCAGAGCCAGCTGCGAGTTTTATCGATACGTCTGACGTTACTGTTCGACTAAATGGCACTATCGCCTTGGTACCACCGATTCGATGTGAGAAAGAGTGACGAAACATCGGGAAGATATTGTGCCAACTTGGAGGCTGGATAAATGTCTACGTTTAGCACTGGTGCTACCGGTACCTAACCGACACCGATGGATTCGGATTTCATAAGATTTTCGTGGCAACACGTATTAAAGAAATATATTAGAAAATTTTTATAAATTCGCGAATTGTAAAAGAAAACAATTTGAACATCGTCATTCTACTATTAAATCTGTCTAAATTACATCGTGTATATATTCGGTGGCCAGGATGCGTTTAACGATCGGCAACGAAGATTCTTATCGGATCGCGATCGCAAAAAGAGTCGCGGTAATTAGGCTGGAGTACGATGTTAATTATCTTCTCGGGACGTTATTTTTAGCTGGATCAACCCGACGGGCAGGCCATTATGTCGCGAAGATCGGTCTCGTTACGGGCATGAAGCGCAAGGGGCTGACATTCACCTGCTTAGGCTGACACCATGATGAAATTCGAATAGACGGTCGTCGTCCTTGAGCTAACTTCTGCCTATAGCCAAGGCCGTAGAGCGCTCAGCGTTAGCGGCCACATTTGAACGTTACCCGATTGGAAAAAATTACGACGCCATGGAATGTCATTGCCGTTCCGTAAATCGGTGCCGCGGCGGCGCGGCGCGGCGCGATGCGGCTGGCACGAGCTCGCTCGCTCTAGGAATACACGCCGGCCGTTGTTTCGCTCGATCCTCGGGGGAAATGTAGGTTAAGCCTTGTTCGCCGTGATTTTCGAGGCTATCGAATCGCTCGCGCGCGTCTCGATCTTCCTAGTAAAAAATGCCGAGCGTAGCGCATCCGTACCGCGGGGCATGCGAGCGACGTAGGTATCTACGTACTCCCCGACGCAAGCGTGCGTCGTCATGTGCGCATTTAGAAATCGAAACGTTCTCCTGACGCAACCGCGGTTCTGCTGCTTCCTTCGTTATCTTATCGGCAGCGCAACGCGAATAAAAAGGACAGTTATGTTAATTTTTACTCGATCACAATAACGGTCGCGAGTGCGCAACGCAACGCGAGCGGATGCGGCAGACACGGATCTATCCGGGCCATCGTCTACAGGCCACGTTGTGTCAGTCTCGGGCGAGCTCGGGCCACGTGGGTGCTCGCGATTAGATTCGGGCCACCTGTGGCCAAATCGAGCCAGAGACTCGGGCCGATTCGGGCCACCGGGGGCTGTCCGTGGCCGGATTCACCGAGACGATAGGATTTGCCGGATTTTTTTCGAAACCGGTTCCGTTCGGACAGATTTCAAAAATTCGAAAACCGGTTTTCAGGATTACTGGAATTCTGAAAGCGTCACTCTCAAAAGTCGGCTTTTGCGCGCACCCCGCGAAAGGGGTACGCTCGCGGACTCGCTCGCAATGCGGTCTCGTAGGTACGGCCAGTGTGTCGGCGTATCGCAATGCGACCTGACACGCCAAAACTGGAAATCGAACAGTCGTATTGGACACTCGCGATCTAGCCTCGGCGTCCTTCACGCGACCGCTGTGACATCGTGGAATTTTCTGAAACAAAGGAGGAAACGCGCGAACGTGAAACGTACCGAAGCGGATCGCGAACAATTGCGTACATACGTAGCGAGTGAAAATCGATCTGGTGGACTCTGGCTCTGCTCTCTCTCTTTCTCGTTCGCTCTCTTTGTCTCCGTCTTTATCCGTCGAACGACGCAGCTGCGACGGACAAGAGCAAGTTTAACGACGCAGCCGTGGTACTAGCCGCGAAATGAGTCAACACCCGCTCCCGTTGGCTCTTGCAAAACGCACGTGCGTTTCGGTCCGGTCCGACGCGGCCGGCGTGCAGTTTCGCGAACGCCCGAGATAAAACGTGTGCCCGACCGAGAGAGATAGATCTCGTCGCGGGTCTGTGGACACACGTTGTCGTTGGTTTCGGTACGCTCGCCGTGGAAAGAGCACGATTATATGCGGCATTCGTGCCACATACGTGTACACAATGTCAATCGATTCGATTTTCATACCAATAACCACATCGACTCGGCCGTCGACGAGGCTAAATAAACTCGAAACTGCTCGTTCCTTCAGGGGGCATGACGTTAGGGGTCACGACAAATCAGAGGATCGGAGAATCTTCGCTCGTGGCTACGGTTGCCAACCTTATTTCAGACAATTCTTCTTTTTTTTTTTTTTATTTGGAAATCTCGGATGAGATTTATTATAACATATTGAAACATTACAGATTATTACATATTATAGTATATAACGAGAACATTGGTACATAATATTAATTATAACATAATATTAATAGTTAGTACATAAGTCAGACAATTCTTGAACATATTGCTCAGAACTGAATATGTTAGGTTGAGGAAAAAGAAATCCATTAGTTTTGCGTGAACTTCAAGACTTTATTTAACATGTTTCGGATTGTCAGATTTGGGTGAAATATGCACCCTTTTGTTCTATAATTTGTTGCCATTTTAAAGGTAGCTTCATAATGCCTCTCTCATAGAAGTCTTGGTTCTTATTGGCGAAAAACTCTAGTAAACGATTTTCACAATCTTCTCTTGATGCCAATTTCTTATCACTCAGGAAGTTTTGCAATTCGAGAAAAAGATGATAATCGCTTGGTGCCAGGTCCGGACTATATGGTGGATGCATTAAAACTTCCCAACCAAGCTTCCGGAGTTTTTTCAAAGAAAAACTGTAAAATGTACCGAATTTTCTCTTTGTTCACTTCCATTTTTAACACCCTGTAACTCACAACTGAATGGACCAAACAAAAAACAGCAAAAGAATTTCTTTAGTGTGAAATGTCACCTTGACAACGAGCATAAATCTGAAATTGTTTGATCGATACTTTACGAGATATCGATCAGCCATCTACCAAAAAAATAATGGATTTCTTTTTCCCCGACCTAATATACACAGGGTGTCTCAAAGGTCATTGGAAGCGACATTTTTCTTTTGCAAAATGTCGCTTCGAATAACCTCGGGAACCGCCCATTTCACGATGTTGAAGGAGTTCTGAGACACCGTGTATGTAATTTCACAATATTCTCCAAACCAAACGTTAATGTTATATTGATCGTAAATTGTTTTAGAATACATGGTATGAAATTTTTGGCGCACGGTTCGATCAGTTAATACAATAAAATAGCTAATTCTCTAAACCAGTGGACATCACCGGGAGATTTTTGTCTTTCAATCTGGATTCTGGACACAGAAACTTCGATTCCTGGACAATCCAGACCACCCCGGTTGGCAATCCTACTCGCGGAGCAGGAAATGGATGTCGAGTACGTTCCACCAGGCAGAGTTTAGTATGTAGCATTTATCTTGTTTTGTGGCAGCCAAGGTCACCGGCTAGGAAGAAGGCGATGCAACACCTGATGGAAAAACGGAACAAAGGCATTGTTGCCGGCTGAGAAAATGATTTCTTTGGAAGCGTCGACGCGACGGGAATGCAAGCCGGCGAGGTCGTTACGATTGCATTATATATTAATTCTGTGGAAAGTGTGCGCGCCGCTCGACCGAGACGAAAACGGTACGGCACTATGCACGGGGATCATAAATAGCAATGTAGTGTATTATCAGCAATTAACCGGCGGCGTTAATTGCCGAACGAAACGCTGAGATCGTTTAAAACGAAAACAATTTGCACGGTCACGCAGGATGGTTTACCAGACCGAAGAACGGTCCTGGCTCGCATCCGTTGGGCGTCGTCGTCGCGGGCAAACGCTGCGTAGGCGCCGCGACGAAATTATAAATTTTAAGCCGGCAACTGTAAACTTCGTTAACCTCTTTTATTATTCATACACGCGGCGAGGGAAACAATGCGCGCGCGATTCTACGTTATCTACAGCCCAACAAACTATTGTATGTTAAATAGGAGAGTCGTTGGGAAAGTTATACTCATCTTTACAGCGCATTGTTTTGCGCCGAAAAATTTACCGCCAAGGTAAACAACGAACAATCACGTCACACGTGAGCATACACACTACTGTGCAAAAAAAAGAAGCACCCAGTATAATTATATGATATAATGACAAACAATATCTTTATGGAGAAATTGTATTGCACAAAGATCGATTTACTGCGTTTAAAGTATTAGATAATTCGCAATAACACATATTCTCGGAACTATTCAATTAAACAGCGGAACTTACTCTGTTCTTATTTGATTTTCTACGCTTTTCTATCAAATATGGCCGACTGCTTCTTTCGTTTGCACAGCAGTGTACGTTGTTTCGCAACCGACGGACAGTTGGGTATCAACTGTATCGTGTTGCTGACGAAGATTCGTATCTGTGCATTAATCGTTACGCATTTTTTCGCGTGATTAGTAAACGGTGCAAAAGTCAGCGCACGAGAGTCGTGTGTCACGTCTGAGAACGCAAGAAACGCTCGGCTGTCATATTAATCGTATAAAAAGAGGCCAGGTCGTGTGTTATATGTTATGATTATTGTCGGAATTAGTCATGTCGCTATCAGGAATGAGTAAGATTTAGACGCGCAGGAAATGTTCCGGTAGACCCGCAGCCTTTGTGTCCGCGCAATACTGTATGCATATACGAGATACCGACGCTCGAATGCCACGCGATAAGTAGCAGTTTATCACATGTCACAATTGTGATTTCTATTCTTCTAATCCGCATCGTGAGATAAAGGGGTCGACGCGCATTGGCCTCGCTAAGCGCGTCCAATCGATAAAACGTTCGATTTTCATCCGTTTCTTGTAAACAGTACCCCTCTCTCAGCGAGAAGAGCAAAAAGATTGACCTTTCTCGCGCGTCTCTCGATCTTCTCGTAACATTCAATTACATGTTTCAGATGGAAATAAGTCCGCGTCCTTCGTCTCGTTACAATGTCTATCGAGAGCGCGTTATTATAGATAAATACTGGAGCAATTTGTACCTCGTAAAACCAGATACCTCGTATCAATGAGGCAACCAAGGTATCGGTGTCGTAAGAAGGTGGAGATACGTTCAGGAGGTGGTCTAGAAATTCTCTTGAATAAAACAACGATTGGATCTCACCCCGTAAAATTGTGTACTTGTATTCAGATTTTTATTCAGTATTTCAGAAAACTGTGAATAAGAACGTTCCAGAATGCCAAACAAGAAATTCTCCAAAAATTTTCACACCAAATCTACGAAATTTTGTAGTAATACAGATAGTTATCGTTTAAAAAAATATGGTTTCATTGCTGCAATTTAGAGGACGTTTTTTTGGAGGAAAATTTTTAAAAAATCTTTCGGGGCAGAAAAGAAAAATTATTTCATCGAAAGTTTTGATAGTTGAGAATGATATAAAATCTTCATTGAAATCAAACTTGAATTTGATTACATAGTTGAGTTGTATTGTATCGTGTAAATTAAGTAATTTTTAAGTTTTAGTATTAATGGGGAATAATATTAAATTTTCATTGGCGATTCAATTTCAATTTAATTATTGAGTAAATTTCATTCAGTAATTTTTATTGACATTGTTTTAAGAGTAAAAATTATTTCCCAGAGAGTCATAATATTAGCGAGGAATGATATGAAACTTTCATCGAAACGAAAGTATCTAATCGAGACAGCTTTAAAATGATGTAGATCCCGTTTTTACCGACGGAGCGGTGCCCGAGCGTGGCGACGCTAGAACGTTCGGGCGGTTCTCGCAAGATGGCGGCACGATACGGTTGCGAGGGTCCCCGATGGTCCGCGACACTCGTCAACAATCGATGACAGTCTGGGCCGGGAGTACTGGTGCGTCCGTAATCGCATTTTCGTTGGGAAAACTGGCTTTCTGCGGTGGTGTATCGCGGCATCGTTACGCGACGGTGGTCCCGGCGTGTCTCGCACGGTCGAACGCGTGTATTCCGGCGTCGGCGTCCCAGCGAATCGATTCGTCGTTGGTTCCGTTGGTTCGGGACCACGGTAGTCAGCGAGTCGGAGCGAGACAGCCACGGTTACGGGTTACGGGTGACACGGCGTGAAACAATCGACGTCGCGCACGCGGTACGTCCCTGTCACTTATATTCCTCCATCCCCTCCTTACCCCCCTCCCCGAATCGCCGTTTCGTTTTCGGACTAGCGCGAAGCCGGCGGCTGCTCTATGCCGCCGTGTGATACACGGTTTTATCCGTCTCCGTGATCGTCGTGGCGTTTACTCGCGCTTCACGCCGACCGATTCCGGCGTTACGGTAACGAAAGTCGTCCCCACTGTCGTGCAGCCGCCGCCAGCCGTACACACACGCACACGCACCAGCTGCAACGGGCTGATCGAGTGGTTTCGAGAGGGCGACGACGTGTTTGCGCCGCGAGACCAACCCTCCCGATGGCGGATCACGGCAAAATGTAAGTGCCACCACAATTTTCAACCCCCCACCTTCTACCATTTAGCCTAGCGGATCGTCGATAACGAAACATTACAACGAACGAACCTGTCGAACGGGTCGTTCTAAGTACATATTTCTCTTTTGCGTTCACCGTCGAGTTCGACGAGCGAATCGAACGAAACTGGACGAAAGTATTTACGAATCACAGTATGTGCATGATCTATTCTCTCTCTTTCTCTTCAATGGAATTGCGAGACCGCTACGTGCGCACGTAACCGTCAAGGCCATCGAGGCTGAAGTTTCGTCCCGTTCGAATTTCGCTGTTACATTCTTGGAAAACCGTGCTAAGGGAACTCGTATCGGTGGGGATAATATTGAAATGTGTTAGTACATATGTACATATGTATATGCGTATAGTACATGGTAGAATCTCCAGACACCGCTGCGTACACCGCGGACCTTCGTTCCGTTTCACGGAAACGCCAAGAACTGCGTACACGGATATCTTATTAAAGTTCCATTGAACCAATTTCAAGCGTTAACCGTGCGCATTGTCGTAGACACCGCGCCGGCGAACGCGTGGAATCCGCAGCCTAGTTTCTTTTCTTTTTTCTTTTTTTTCTTCGTCGAGAGCGAACGATAACAACAATAATTGCGTAACGGGTCGATTTATTTCCAGCGGGTAAACGGCTGCCGGAGATGTTGTTTAACGGGCGCAACGATAGAATATCTGATTCATTCATACGGATCGATCTCTTCGCGTCCGCCTCTCTGTCCCCCGTATCGCGAACCTATCGGCGAGCAAGCGAGACGGAAATACCCTTGGCAGTCTGAAACGTCCCCTTCAAGCCTGTACCCAACCTTGCACTTGAATCTGTGTCACTCTTTTTTACTCTCGTTCTCGTTTCTCGTCTCCGGCACACGCCCAGACCGGTGTGTCTATCTCCGCGAACGACGTTTTCCACCGTGTGCCTCTTCGCCGAGTGCCGCCGCCACGTTCAACTGCGTTCTGCAAACCACCGCGACCTTCTCAGTGTTTTTAAAGATTCCCTCTTGCTGCAACTGGCAAACGAGGGCCTCGCGCGACCAGCACCGATCGGTATCGTCAGTCCCTTATTATTAAATTATCTGAAATTATCTTAAGACTTATCTTGTGACGTCACAGTGTCCCATCATCTTTCCGACACTGAATTCTCGGTTTTCCTATGCACATACTATACCTATGCCGGGTCTATTAGTATACAGGGTGTCCCAGCTAACTTGACCACCTAGAATATCTGGCTTAGTGTTAGTAATAGAAAAAAACGTTATAGGACAATATTAACCTAACCGAAGGGGCAATATAATGATTCGGAATAAACTTTTTTTAAACTTTTTTTTTTTTTTAATGGAACTATATATATTTTTTTTATCGCGATGTAATAGTACGGGCGAAGACCTCTTCAATGACATATCGTACAATGACCTTCGTGTGACATTGGGTATGAAAAATCCAAAAAGCATTACAGGTATTATCAGTGATTAATTTACAACACTAATCGATTTGATCGACCTACTCTATTTCAGTAAATGTTCGAAATGATGACCATTGTTATCAATACATTGTTGTACACGGAAAATAAATGATTCTCCTGCTCTTCTAATAGTTTCATTGCTAACATTGGAGCATATGATGTACAGTAAATCTCTTTTCCTGTCCAACAGCCATGGTTTTATATTTATTTATGACTGCGTCTATCGCGCCGGCCGCGCCGACCGCACTGATGAATGGAATGTATTGAATGTTGGTAAATAAATTTTTCTTATCCTCAATGATGAATAATTTCAATTTAGAAACGCTGATAAGCTTTTGATTTCGTTTACAACTGTTAGTGTAGTAAATTAATCACTGATAATATCTGTAATGCTTTTTTGATTTTTCATACCCAAGGTCACACGAAGGTCATTGAAAAAAATATATAGTTCCATTAAAAAAAAAGTTGATGACCTTGATATCAATAAAAAATGACATTGAAAAAAGTTTTCTCCGAATCATTATATTGCCCCTTCGGTTAGGTTAATATTGTCCTATAACGTTTTTTTCTATTACTAACACTAAGCGAGATATTCACGGTGGTCAAGTTAGCTGGGACACCCTGTATACTAATAGACCCGGCATAGGTATAGTATGTGTATAGGAAAACCGAGAATTCAGTGTCGGAAAGATGATGGGACACTGTGACGTCACAAGATAAGTCTTAAGATAATTTCAAAATACTTTTCATTGTAATACCTTAATAAAACATATAGAATAAACATTTGTATATCAAAGACAGTTTATATGTTGATTATTTCATGATAAAATTCAAAATTCTTTGAAATTATCCTGTTCATTCTTTCTCTCAGCGCACCTGCTGACCCCCCTCTCCCCATGAAAGCCAAGCGTAGCACTGTCGATGAGCTTGTACATCTTTTGAAAATGTGACGTCACAGTGTCCTTCAGCTGATTTCATCTTTCGGACAGGGAAAGTTATCTACGTCGGGTCTATAGGTATATATGGTTTAAGGTCAGTCCAGATCGTCGTCCACGATGTATCACTTTTCATCGTTCTTCGTCTAGAGATATTGCTCGCGCACGCTTCCCGAACGGATCCGCGTCACGCGTAAATTACCCTATGCCCGACACTGGCACCCTATGGTTAGCTCTGTCGTTTGCTACTATTTGCGACAGCTTCGAGAACAATGCTGTGAACAGTTTTATACTTGACAAGCACGCTTGTGACCGGTTCATGAGGGAACGTGAATATTACCCTAGTAGCATAAGAATATTGGATAAATTTTTCAAATATTGAAAAAATATTTTTTAAGCCACATTTTTTCATATAAAATAAATATTGGATATAAATATTGTATACATGTACATGAAATGTAAATCATATAATTAGAAGAGATAAACTTCTATTAAAAAATTTTTTTAGGTAAAAATCTAACTACTTTTTTTTTAATGATGCATATTATTAGTATATTAACGGTGCGTCCCAACACAGATTGTTTGCTAACGATTGTTTGCCTGTTTAGACAAAGATCTCGAATAGGTACTAATATTAAATAAAGATTTATTTTATAACGAGAAAAGAATATTTTTTTCATAATACGAAAAAAATATTATCTGTATATTAGCAAAAAATATTCTGTTTCTAATATGAAATAAAGATTCATTTTATATTTAGAAAACAATATTTTTCTCGTAACATAAAATAGATATTTGCTGCATATTTAAAAAAAAATATTTGTTTACTTAATGTAAAATAAATATTGCATGTATATTTGAATATTAAAAACAGATTGAATCTCTTTTTAATATTATATAAATGTGTATACAATATGTTTTGCTACTAGGGTAGTTTTATTTGTTGGTTTGCGAGTTAGAAATGTTCTTCGCGAAGATTATACGTGTACTTCAGTTGTTTGATAAAAATTGTTTGAATACGTAAATTTATATATTTTATTATATTTATGAGACAACATGAATATTTTTTTTATTTTCTACCTTGCAAGTTAAAAATGTTCTCTGCAAAGATTCTTTTGATAAAAATTGTTCGAATATCAATTATTTTAATTAGTAACTACTAATTCTACAAAATTTATATACATATGTACAATACATTGTATGTGTAAAATTAGGATAGTTAATGATTAATTATGATTTCATTGAAATTCATGTTCGTTTTTTCTGCAATTATACGTATATAATTTCTCAAGAGGGATTTTTCTCAGGAATTATCGAGAAAACAAAATAGCATTTCGCGAGAAACGAAAAATGTTGAGAAATCAGAACCATAAGAGAATCGTACTTCAGTTTCGTTCGCTTCCCTTCTCTTCTACTACCTCGTAGATATTATTGTTTCAAGAACTTCGAGGAAATCTTCAGTACTCTTGTAAACGAAATATGCCCGGACATTAAATCGACACTAAATTACTTTCTGCGTAATTTAATCGCGCCGGCAGATTCAAAAGTTGTTCGGAAGTTTCGATGTGTTTCTAAGATTCGCGTTTGGTTCGGAGGAATACTGGATACAGAAGTTGTTCGCCGAAGAGGGACACGATATAAGCGATGTCTTTCGAAGCATTCGAAGACAATCTAATCCTCTTCCAGACTGGAAATAGTACGAGTCGATAATGCAGGCGGGCTGGTGTTAGTGTTTCACGCGATACATATTTCTTTCATCGACGCGACTAGTGGATTATGCTCGCTCGTCGAAGCCGGAAGTTCTTGTTTCTAGGATAATAGCATGACGATGCACGTGTCTGCGTTTAAGTTTTAACTGTTCCGAGTAGAAACATTTAGTGTGTACGTGCCATGCTCAATCTGTTGCCACCAGTGTGAAGCATAACTTACGAAAGCGCCAGGCAACACTCCGGATTGTTTGAAGAACGAAACATTAAATATACATATTAACACTAAACCTACCGAGTTTTACAAATAGCCAGATTGATTTTGTATTATAAAGGTAACAAAAATCAATTTATTTGAACTTTGCGTGATTCATATTATAATATCCGCTCCACTAAATATATTTATTTAATCATTTACCACGAAAGCATCCTTACATCGTTCGACCGGTGGTGGTTTAGAACGTTTATAAAACTCGATCGCGCGTTACGTCCATATTTTTGTAATTGTTACTTGGGCATTTTATACGTTTCATTAAAAGTCGCTTTATAGGTCCGTAAAGTAAACAATCTGCAGATCCCGTTTTAATAGTTTATTAAGTCGTTAATGTTATGGGGATACACGGCTACGCCTCGGAAAGAGGAAGAGAAGATAACGGCGTCAACGACCGAACTCACCCTCTGAGTTATAGGGGATGAAAATCCCGACGTGACCGTGTGGTTTCTCATTTTGCTCCCGTAACTTCTTAAGACGTAAATCTCACTCTACCAGGTAATACGAAACGCCAGATTTTTAATCGTTGTCCGATTTCTAAAAACCAGTCGTTTATTTCGATCATTATCTATAAATTTGTTTTTTACGAAGAGCTTTTTTAATCTTGCGATCGCTCTTGAGCGGTGGCGGAACTACAAATTTTCGAAGAAAAAACGAACAATTTATATTACATAAAGAAAGAAAACATTACATAGAAAAACAATTGAAGATAAATTCATCAAAGTTACAAGACAATGAATGCAAAAATTTTGGGCCCCAGAACAAAAAATAATTTATAATAAAGAAAAAAAACTTACATAGAAAAACAATTAGGGATAGTTTTAGTAAAATTATAGGATAATAAGTACAAAAACTTTTGGGTCCCCTCTGATTATGGGCCCTATTGCGATATTGTAGTTCCGCCCCTGCTCTTGAGGTGACACAACGCTCTGCATCAATTCCAGTTCTCAACCTCATCGACCCTTCATCCTCATAAATACATACATCTCGCTGGGTCAAGACCCCCCCCCCCCAAAAAAAGCTGGTAACATAAAAAATCCTTTTTTATGCAAAGCTGGTAACATAAAAAAGCTGGTAACTTAAAAAGACGTATGGAAAAATACATTTATGTACACCTCAGATGGAGGTAGTGCGGGACTCGAGTTCCAGGTGGTCGGGATCCCCATACCCACTAAAAAACCACACGTCCAGGGCCTTATTAACCCTCTCTTTCCTCAACTTTCCGCCCGCTCGAGGGCAGGGGCCCACATTTTATGAAACGTAAAAAATCGTGAAACCGTCCGAGTCTACGCGAAAGGGTAGTCGTCGGGGGAGAACTAACAGCGCCGCGTAAATCGGTTTGCCGATACCTGTCGAAGCACCCTGTATAGGCAAAAGCGTGCGTCGGCGAACACGACACACCGGTGGCATCTGACCCCGCCTGGTGAAGGTGAATTACGGCATAGCGCGATTAACGGCCGACGATGGTTTCTCGCGATACCGGGCGTCCCATAAATTCGCGTCCGGTCGTTCCGACTTATAGACGAATGGCGATGGTGCGGCGGCCCGTGCGGGTCCCGCCGCGGAATGTTGCGTTCCTCCTCCTTCTCCCGCGACGCGGCCATGTTCGCGGTACGAAGAGGGCCGTTGTAGTGTTTCTGGAATTGTATTATTCCGCGTTAACCGTTCGAGACCGTTCGCCGGCGGCGACGGATCGATATGGTCACGTTACAACCGAGTACGTACCAACCCACGCGGTTTCGCGTCGGCAGAACGGACGCAACTCTCTCTCCGCTTGGCCGCGACGGCCCATTACTATAGCGACCGCGCCGATCCGCCAATTTTTTGCGAAACCGCTCGTCCCGCTCTCGCCTGTTCGGAGGTTACGGATGCACGCGGCGGTTGTTCAAGGTGGAAGCGAGCAGTTGCCGTCGAGTTCGGCAAACTGAGCGCGTTGCTGCTCAATAGGGAACCGAGATTGCCAGTGACCTCTAGGCGAGGTCCACACGATCGTATTTTCGAGGTACATATAGGGTAGATACATCGGATAGAAGGAGTCAACGACCATTGCCTCGCTGAAAATACCGGTTCTCGTTCGATCACCAAAGTTAAACGGCGTAGGGCGGGGGACGCGCCTAGGATGGGTGACCGCTCGGTAAAAAACCGGGAAGTGACCCTCTGGGTGCGTTTCACGTGTTGTCGGCAAAATAGGTGGTTCGGAACCCACCTTAATAAAAAGTAGGTCCCGCTGAAATTGGAAATTAGGCGATAGTTGAGGATTGGTAAAGGGAGAGGTGGTGGAATGGATTTGAAACCCTGAGGGGACCAGATATCATTACATACATCGGATAGAAGGTAAGGACAGAGTCGGCCACATCAGACTCGCCAGATCGGGGGAACCGAATCGAGAAAAAACAGTTACCCTCTCTCTGCCGGTACCGGACTAGTCAGGTGACATTGTGGAGGAATAGCATCGTAGAAGGTTAGAGTGGGAGGACAAGTCTTGATCTGGTGGCGGAAGATCGGGGAATTCGAGGGGAATGCAGTTGCTCCCTCTCTACCATTATCGGACAGTAGACGAGTCTGGTACCAATCTGCTGCAAACCTGTCATCAATCTGCTGCAAACCTGTCGTCACAATGCTGCCAATCTGCAACATTGTGACACATGCACGACAAAGACGAAACACGACCGGGTCGTGGGGGAACAGCGTCGTAGAGGCTGAAGGTAGAGTGGCGAGACAAGTCTTAATCTGGTGTCGGTAGGGAAATTGAGGGGAATACAGTCACCTCCTCTCTACCAGTAGCAGATTAGTGACAAGGATTGCGGTGAAAATAATGTAGTTGATTGGCATTGGCCTCGGCTCGTGAATCTCTGGTCGATTCTCGTTCTTCCATAAACATCTCCCGCCATGTTCGTCTCGCGAGGGTAGAAACGCGCTCAGTACACGCGAAGTCGATAATCTCCGTTCGCTGGGGACGGATAAGGATCATGGAGAACGCAGGCTATTTTTCACGGTGAAACGTTTCCCTGCTATTTATGCTGATCATTGGGCCGGACAAATGGCGGGCCGCGTGTTTATTATCGGGGCAGCGTCATTAGCGTTACTTTACCCCATCGCCCCGTCCTGACCCCAACGACGCTGGTCAGCCTATCAACCTACCCCAACCATGCGAGCGGTCTTGGCCACCTACAGACCCTCATCACGGCGTAGATCGCGTGATAAAGTAATCTGGTATAGACTATCATCGCTGCCTTCGAATGGCTCCCGCCCGCTTGGCCTGTGCACAGTCGAAGGCCCATTTTTCTCCGGTGGTATGATTCTGTTGCGTGCACCGTCGCAAATTGCGTGCGTGAATTCTCGTCGGTTGGTCGCGCTATAACTCGCGCATTGCTCTCTTATTTCGAAAACGGCGCTGAAACTTGAAGAATTATTTCAATCGGATTTCTCCTAAAAAAGTTCAAAATTCAGAAATTTCGTAAAATAATAGTACACGATAGTACAACTCGCAACCGAGTAAACCCTAATTATCGCCTCCGACGAAATGAAATTAATCAGCTTAAATGAATGGTTTACGCAGCAGGAATTTCATGACTGATCAGCGGTGGCTTCCACTCTCCTTTTCAAACCAGTCTTTGATCCCCTCGTCTGACCAACGTTCGGTCTCGCATCCTTGGTCTCACAGCCTTGTTATCTGGGCACACCCTACTGTCCTTACGAGGACAGGGCTCTATTCGCCCTCCCTGACCAGAACCGCATCACCCTTATCTGTTCACGGTTGAATACTCGATACCCCATTTACACGCGGAGCTATGCAGTCCCGCAGTGATTTATGTTATTTTTGAATTTGTAGAAAGTCGAAGGACGCTGTTCAGATGTAAATAGCTCGATCTGAGGTGATGTCCATGTGCAACGCAATTTATTATACAAATTAACAAACATTGAATTCACAACTGAGCAACTGTTCTAATATTCGAACAGTCCCGTGTCTCTGTTCAGTTCAGATAATCAAGGTTTTATTGTCTATAGGTAAACAAATGGCAAATAAAATACGAATTAAATAAATCTGTCTTCGAAAGAAGAGAGTCGTGAAAGGAGGCCAGTGGGAAGCTTGGGGGAATAGCATCGTAGAAGGGGAAGGTAGAGCGAGGAGACAAGTCTTAATCTGGTGTCGGCAGGGAAATTGAGGGGAATACAGTTACCCCCTCTCTGCCAGTACCACATTAGTCACGTGGCCGTGGGGGAATAGCGTCGTAGAGGGGAAGGATAGACTGTGTCCTTGAGACCCTATCACAATTGTAGACACGGCAGCAGCGTAACAAATTAAAAGGACGCTACGAAGGAAATCGGGATTTCATTCGCAACCAACGAACAACCAGTTTCCCGCGCTGCAATTAAATCCGCAGAACCCGTGATTCCCCTAATTGCCGATACGTCGACGCAGCGGCGTTGCAACCAGAACTCATAGAAGGTGCCGGTCACGCGCAAACTCGCGCAACGTGCTCGAAACGACACGGCGCGAGCGTAAACGTTCACCAAACCGATACGCAGGTAGATAGGTACGCTTGTATCTAAGCAAATGAGCCATAATCTGGTATAGCGCCGGGTGTACACACCGGGGGCCCGCTGCGCTGAATCGTCGCGACACACATCCCAGACGTGCCTTATCTCCTGTTTCCCGAAATTCTATGCTTCCGGCGCGGTTGCTCTTTGATCGCCCTTTTTCCTTTCCGTAATTACCCAGAAGTTCGTTGCACCCCCTTCGGCGTCGAGTCACGTACAGGCTGTTTCAAAATTATCGCGACCGCTACACCCGTGATTCTGCACCTCTATAGGCGGAGAACCTGTCTCTGTTTTCAAGGTCAAACAATTTTTTTACTTCATTCCATACCACTCACAATCGCGAAGAACCTAGACAGGGACCGTTCTCTTAGAAAACAACTTTAAAGTTTCATAAACTATTGTGTTCCACATGTCTACAGGGTGTCCGAAAATATTATAAACGGGCAGGAGTACTGTGACGCGATTAAAAAAATATTTTGCACCTTGAGATTCAAAGTCAAGGTCAATTTTGCGGTCCACTCTTTTAACAGATCTCCGCGCCGACCCACAGTTGCAGAATCACGCTGATACAGTGACATGTTATTTTGAAGCTACCTGTACTTTGGATTTCCGTGGTACGTCTCGTCGGAAAGGTACTTTTCCGGACGCGCTCCGCACGCTCTCGCCGCGAAGAGCAGCGCAACACGGTGCGCATCGACGGATAAGCGGGCTCCACGTATCATGCATAACAGACGATTTCTCGGTCTCTCTAATTGATACGACTTATTGCGCAACGCGAGCCGTTCGACGATATCGCGTCGGACAATTTGCGAAGCATCGTCCCATGACCGAAGAAGTCGCTCTTTTCGTTATGATACTTATCTGCCTAATCGAGATAATCATCGACCATTCGTAGATCTCAATCGCGAGTCTAGCCGAGCCGAGCGCGCACAATGTAACCGAAGCGTTCGCGTCTTCCAGGAATTTTTATCGTAGACCACACCACGTGACGTTTCAAGAACACGTGGTGTTTCAGCGAACACGTTGACTCGAACCGACGTTACAACATTTTCATTTGACATTCGCTCTGCGCACGTATGTGTTCTAATGTTAACCACCCCCTGCATGTTAAAGAAACAACTATTTCTGAAATTTTTGTGAGATTTCCATCACGATAGGTATGAAAAGATTAAAAAATCGATACAAAAATTCTCTGTACATAAAAATAATAAATTTAATCATTTATTTTGGAAATTTCCCATTCGGCAATGGTTTCATGTTCGTTTTTATTAGTCCGGGGTTACACCCCTATACGCAAAGTGAAGATTAATTCGCTTTGTTCATTTGCAACCATTAATATCTTCTCGGAAGTTTACCGACCGCCCTGTATGTGTTGGAATTTGTACATATAATGTATATATAAAGTTTAATGTATTATATGTTACAATAAGAGGTTGGATCGTAAGCAAAGTTATACACTTTTGGTTCTCTCAGCGTTTTCGCGACTTCTCGGTACACGCACTGTCTACCGCGGATATGTTATCTCACTCTCTCTCTTTTTATACTCTCTACACACTGTGCTGATCTATACTCTTGACTGTCCAGGACTATACTAACGCTCTCGTCGCTCAAACGGCTTTCCCCCAAATCTTACATAGGCATAGAGTTACAATTACTTAGAGAGTAATTTCTCATGCGCTTCGCGCCTAAAACCAAATCCACAGTATGAAACGACAGAGACGAAATTGCTATCAATTTGCTACCAATCTGCTACCAATCCGTGACATTGATTGCACGACGGAGACGAAACGTGCCACGTGATCGGGCGGAAGGAGTAATCGTCGTGGAGGGGGAAGGTAGAGTGGGCACACGGGTCTTGCCACGGGGAGCTTCTTGTTATCTCACTGCAGTAGGTGTAATTTAGAACAGTGAACAAATTAGAAGAATTTGAGCGTACTGTTGTGTTATTCTCAACCTATTGAACATATTAAGAGAACAAATAAATTTCCATTTCGCTTTGGGTTGTTGCAATTCAGGTAGAAAATTTGATCGAAACGCTTGGCAACATATGCCTTCCGAGATCTAATAATCCGATCGGCCACTCCTGTTCCCTTCGAGTGGAACACCGAAGTCTCGCGTCCCGCTGTAAACTGTCCCGGAAGTGACATTCATGAGATTCGATCGAGAAGTTTTCGCGCGTGTAGACGACATCGACAACGCGAGCGGCTGGATAGATGGACGGACAGCGAGGCGAAGGGGATGGGGCGGGAGTGGTGGGCGGATGGGAGAAAAGGAGCGGCTGGAATCGATGCGCGATCCATTGTCCCGCGTAGTCCTTGAGCCGACGGCTGGAAGAGGAAACAATGCTTGCCAGACACGTTGAACCCGGCCAACAACACGTACCTAATAACAACAACAACAACAACAGCCCGGGCTCGTTATTTCTCCGGCATCTCGTCGACCGGTGACCACCGCGCCGCCGACATTGTCCTCCGCATCTTTCGTGCCTCCTCGTCCTGCGATGCTCACTCGGGAAGGACATTCGTTCCCCCTGTACACACCCCGGTCGCGAATAAATAAAAAGATACCGCGCGAAAAGGAACCCCGAGGAACGAACAGAAACAGAGAGAGAGAGAGGCTTTCTCATTTTCCCGAGGTTCGGCCGCGACCTTCGTCGGCCTGGAAAACCGATGGAAAATCGCTCGAGTTCTCATTAGAGGCGGCCTTGTCTGCCTTCTTTTTTCCGCCCCTCCCTCGTCCCCTTCCCCTTGCTCCCCGCCGTCATTCCACCCTTCTTTTTCGGGTTCGCCGCGCAATCCAGCCTGCCACCTATCGCCAGGTGGCTCGTACACTCGCCCCGCCGCCGCCGGGTTTCCTTCATTTCACCCCCCGGAAACCAGAATCGTCCGAAGCAATTTAGAGGCTCGAGAGGATCTGGAGAAATGCACTTTTCTTCCCGTCTTCGGGGACAGTTGCTGATCGCGCGGGAACGTAAGCGGTGCGCTTCGATTACAGGATACGTAACCCCACCCTAATGTTCCTCGGAGCCAGCATAGCCTGATTCTTACTTCCTTTTCCTCCAGCTGTGAATGATTGAACGTCAATACATGTTCTCCTTATGTAATTTTTATCAGCAAATTTTCCGTATAAATTGCAAGTCAGGAGTCAAATACAGAAAGGTCTTTCTTTTTTTCTTTTTATTATTCTAAGCAGTTGAAAATAATGTCATTGACATGCCTAAATTGTTTTAATCGTTCCTCTGTTTTTTATTGTTAAAGTGTTTCAAATCTGCAATCTAGTAATTTTGAAGTCACATGCGGAAGAACATCGATGACCTCGAACTGTCGAGGTCACCTTGAGGAAATTATTTCCACCATAACGCGTGTCCCCTCGTAGCGGATAATTTGGTCTTAAGCATAAAATTGTGTGATAATACTTTTAAGGTTCTTTACAGCGGTTTCGTTAACGTAAATGATGATAGGGAAACCGTTCTCTTTAAAAACAACTTTGAAGTTTCGTGAATTAATTTCTTCCATATGTCTACAAGGTGTTCCAAAATGGTATAAACGTGTAGGGAATGATTCTACATGAAAAAATAAATTGAAAATATAGAATAAATTTTTTTCGTTTGACGTCTCGTTTTCGAGAAAATTCACTTTAAAAATCCGTCAAGTTCGCGTGCCTAACGTTTCGAACAAGTAGAATTAGTAGGTCATGAACAGACGCGTCAAACGATTGCCATTCAAGAGCACGCGTGTTCGCTGAATTTTCAAACATTAACTTCTCGAAACCGAGTCGTCAAATGAAAAACATTTATTCTCATATTTTCAACGAACTTTTCACTAACATATTATCAATTTATTTTCTCGTGTAGAATCATTCCCTCCACGTTTATACCATTTTGGGACACCCTATAGACATATGGAAGAAATTAGTTTATGAAACGTCAAAGTTGTTTTTTAAGAGAACGGTTGACTCGAGATCCATTGTTCTTGTGAGACTTTTACGATACGATAAAAAATTGTGTAATTTTAAAAGAAAGGGTCAAAGTTAATTTTGCGGTCCATTCTTTTAACTGATCTCCACCGATCCAGAGGTATAGAATCCCTCCACGGTAATCGTGACATATAATTTTTATACACCCTGTACATAAATCCTGTTTCAGTTTAATCGAGGTGCACGGCACTATAGTTTTCAGCGTCGCGCATATGCGCTGTAGACACATCGAACCGGCGATAGGTGGATTAGTTAATCGTTAATAATAGATCCTTCGATCCATCGGGGAGAAGAATATTGTTGGTTTTCGCCGAGTCGGAAAGCGTGTTGAGTAAACCGGGCGCGGCGGTGAGGTCGAGACATTAACAACGTTTCGAGGATATTAGAGGAAAGTAATTACGCGTGCTTTCCCATCGGCCGCAGTGAGTGTCTCTCTCTCTCTCCCTCTCTCTCTCTCTCTCTCTCTCTCTCTCTCTCTCGTTGACGTTGTCGGATCATTTTGAAAAAAGAGGAATGATCGATCCCCGTAACCGTAACTTCGTTATAAACGTCTCTCGAGTTTCCGCGTCGCGTCTTGAATAATTCTCGCGGGACTAATAATGGGCAGTGCGCGGGATCTTTGCGGCTCGTTGAAAAATGGACTGTTTACGTTTTTTAATCGAATAATGAAATTGCGATACGCCTGCTAATGGCAAACCGATTTCCGATCGATGGCTGTGCTGGCAGGTGTATTTAATCGACCGCAGCGCCGGGAGAATCGAAAACGTCTCGCGTCTCGCCTCGCCACCTTTTCAATCGTTAATTAGTGATCATCGTACGTACGTACGAATGTGCGCGCGACTATCCCGCCGGTGGCGATCGATGCGAATTTGAACGTAATCACGGAATAATTTAATCCCTGCCTGTTAGGGATTCAATATCCACGGGAACGCTCGTGCACAAGGTTATTCCGTTAGTTCGCGAATATTTACGCGCCAGGAGAAATTGTATTTCCGACGTTAAGACCACGGGAAATTGTTTTTCCGTCGGAGCTGTCGATATATCACGCGAGTGAATTTTCAGGCTCAACCTAGATTGCACCGAGACGTCTTTAAAACGTCCTGAGGAGGACGTCTTATTTCGGGTTACCCTGGAATCGTCGACAACTCATTTCACCGACACTGTTTTTATCGACACGATTTGACCGACATTGACTTTCGCCGGCACTATGTTTTCATCGACATGGTCAAATTGTCGACAAATGTTTAGTCCGTGTTTAGCGACAGGTTTAGCAAAACTTTTGACCTTGGAAAGAGGGTCATGGTCAATTTTGCGGTCCATTTTTTTAACCCTCCGATGCCCAACAATTTTTTAAACGGCCCTAGCCCAACAAGGTCCCCAGGGACCTTCTGTATTAATGTGGCATGTAATGCGTAGAATTGTTTTTTTTTTTACCTTAATGGTGTTATTATAGTTTTGTTAAGTTCCTACGTTTGTTGTAGCGTTGCAGAATGTGTGTTGATATATATTTCGTCAGATGAGTTGGAGAAAATAGGAGAGGAAACTAAAGAGAAGTCAAGTAGGAGACGAAAGGAAGGAGAGGAAGGTACAGACGTACGGAAAAAGGCAATCGCGGAAGGGTGTCATAAAAAATAAGCGCAACGCGTCTGAATATATTTTCTTCATCCCTTCCTTACACATAGCCACAAAACACGAATAAATTACATGAAAATACCTGCACCACCAAAAAACAAGAACAAATTACATAGTAATCCCCACAAGGTCCCTGCGGACCTTGTCGGTCATCGACGCCATAAGTGACTTCAACCCGAGATTATGATGAAAAAATGTACGGAATCGTACCGAAACCGATTGTAATCCTTCTAGACATTCAATTTATAGAATTGACAGAGGCTGCGGCTGTTCGGACGAACCGTATTGAAATGCCGCAACATTGAAAACGGCAAAGGACCCTAGGGACCTCGTTGGTCATCGAAGGGTTAACAGATCTCCACCGATCCAGAGGTATACTATTGTAGAATCCCTCTATTCTATTCGTGACGTATAATTTTTATACACCCTGTACAACTTTGTTATGTTGTGTAGTCTATTGTATACATTTGTAGCATTCGTTCTGTTCAAATTTTTTATATGTATTCACACAATTACATATGACTTTTGGTCATTTGTGTGTACCTATTAATAAAATTTGTTTATTTAAAGAAATTCTGATGAATAAAGTAGCAATAAAAACTTTGATACAAATAACATTTTGTAATTCTCTTTAGTATTTATTATATAAGCAACTAAATGCGTCAAGAACATAACAATGATAATAGCGATAACATTTGTCTCAAACCTCAAACATTTGTCGACGATTGGACGATGAAATCATGTCGATGAAAACATTTGTCGATGATTTGATCATGTCCATGAAAACATAGTGTCGACGATAGTTAATGTCGGTCAAATCGTGTCGATGATCCCAGGGTAACCCCTTATTTCACACGTTAAAAGGATGTTTCGAGAAAGACGTCTGAAATAAGACGCGAAAAAGACGTCTTTTAGACGTCGCGTGCTGTCTGAGAAGATTCCATTAATTTTACTACGATAACGACAATCGAACCATGCGCTTTTATAGCGTGTAACATTGATCACAAAGACGAGTTTCTCGAGTAAACTATACAAACTGGATCAAAATTTTCTTCATTCGAAAGATCCGAAGTCCATAGATACCTGAGCGACAGATCGGAATTCCGTGTCGCAAGAACATGTTAATATGTCGTTGCGAGAAAAAGACATTCTGACAAAAAATATATCCTTCGAACGACCTTGACAACAGCGCGTCGCCAGAAAAATTCTTCCGCGATCACCTCTCGAACTGTAAAAATTCTGTTCGGGTGATCCTCGCGGTAATATTTTCAAAAAACAATCTGACGGCCCCGGAATTAATAAATTCTCGCAAGAATTCCCGCCGCGGACAACAGAGAACCAATATTATGTTGTGCTGCTTCGATGAAGCGGCGGCGGAAAGGGGGAGGGAAGGAAATGAGGGAAAGCCGATACCGAGTAGCGGCACGGGATTAATAAATCCCCGATTTCGAGAGTCCGTTGCTCGAACGTGCACCCTGAAAAATGGGATACGCTTAACGGCCGCTCACGATACGTTAAACAGGTCACCGGCGACAAAAGGATCAGTTAAAAGGGAGCAATGGCGTGTGGCAAGGACGCGCCCTTGAAACTCTCCCGATTCCCAGCGTCACCGCGGCGCAGAACGGGGCGGGCGTGCAGGACCGTTGGACATTCGTATATTTGAAAACTCCGCGTCTAAATATCTTTGGGATATCATCGGTTTCGAGCGGGAAATTACGACTTCGCCATTTTCTATTTGTGTCGCTAAGGTTATTTGAAGGTCAACGTGCTTTTCCCACAATTTTCGCATTTTTACCCCCTTTATATTTTTCATTTTACAATTATAAAAAATATGAAGTTGCTTACATGAAAGTTAAAAAATTCACAAAATCTAACGAAATAGAGCCTTGTCATTTTTTTAAGCTAAAATATTTGTATCGCTTTTAGTGCTCGGTGGGCTTAGTGTTAAGATAACCTTTTTAATATTCGGATCCTTAATTCTCAATGTTAGATATACACAAGGAATTACCTTAATGCGCGACATCTGTATAATTACATCATTAGTACTGACCAACGTCTTGACTATTCTTGTATAGTGTGCTAACCAGACGTTCGACGACATTCGACAAATAAACACGTGTATAATACAGAGTGCCTGCTCCGAATTATTAATACATTTCCACTGCTCAATTTAATATACTCATAACACTCAAAAAAATTCAAATCGTATGATTCGCCATTGAAAATATGTTACCGTCCTTTGTAGTCTCATGAAAATGTACTTTTGAATATTACTACAGGATCGCCCCATTGCGCGATTGATTTGCAAGCGTGACCGCCGCGTCGGAACGCTCGCGCTCGATTTCTCCGTGTTCGATCGATCTTTCATCTCGAAATGAAAACTGCCGGGCCTGGCCTCGCTGTTTGATTTTTTAATCGTATCGGATCGCGGCGAGCCAGCTCGAATTTATTTTATTCGAGCCCGAAACACGCGGCGCGTACTCGCCGCTCGCCGTGTTTCGCAATTCGCGGAAGTGCGTGTTTCATTTTCAACGCGTTTCCAAATTAATTTGCCGTTATCACGAGATTGAAGTATTCTCTCATCGGCGGCCGTTGCAAACAGCTCCGTTTGTTTTTTGGGTCACGAACGTATCGAACCTTGGGAAAGTTTCGTGGCTGAACAGGTGGTGGCATTTTTTCGTTGATTCGCGAAGGGTGTCTTCCGATTGTTCATTAACTTGAAACATTCGATAAAGTCAGCTTTCACAGAGGGGATATTTGTAATTCGGAAGATAGACGTTTGCTCGTAGGCATTCTGTAAATTCGGACAATGGCGATGGTGAAGATGGCCGACCGCTGGCGTTAAATGGCCGACCAAGGGGACGGTGGTTACCTTATTAACCCGGCTACGCTTATTGGGTCCATTTGGACCCGAAGCATTCTTTGCGCGCTTGTAACTTCCAAACGGAAATTTCTTGGCGGAGAATAATTTATTAAAATCTTTCTTCCACTTAAAAAAAAATATTTAAAATCCTTTTTGAAATACTTGTAATAGAAATTGTTACACAGTCCATTTGGACCCCTAACGTCACACGTGTTTTTATTATGGTCACCACATTCGTGACCATAACAAGCGACGAAAAAGAACTGAAGATATTGCACAACCATAAAAAAGGGTCAGAGGACGGTGTACTTTTTGCAGTGGGACCAATAAAAAAGATCACAAATACGATGTATATTGTACCAACTGTTCAAATTTCATTTGTAAAGAGCACAGAGCCTCGCTTTGCATTGATTGTACAAGAGACTCCGAATAAGTTAATTTAATTACGTATGTAATTTACGTTTACGAATGTAATTTTTAATTAGTATGTATTTTAATTAGTATAGCTAAACATTAAATAAGTAGATACGGGTCCAAATGGACCCAAAACAACTTATTAAGTGCTTTTTTTTAAAGCGTAGCCGGGTTAATAAAAGGCGCGCGGAAATGCAGTCCGAGTCGCAGGATTGACTCGGGACACCCTGTAGAAAGGGATCGGGAAGACCGTCGATACTGAACGACCTTGCGGCATCGACCAACCCTCTGCTTCTCTCCTCTTGCCTTTTCGACTCTATACAGAGGCATCTTCGTTCAGCCCCGTCTCTCTCCCCTCTCCGCCGCACCCCTTTCCCACCCTTGTGTTCGCTCGAGCCTCCGCCCTCCCTCTTTTCCTGGTATCTATGTCCTGTCCCGACCCACCCCATTCTTCGACCTTCTTCAGCCCGAAGGAAACTCACGATCCCTGCGGTCAATTTGCGTGTAGCCGAGGCTCTGAACTCGGAGCACATCGTTCACCAGAAATGTTATCGTCGACCCGGTGAGAGCTTTTAATTAATTATTCATTCGCTCGGGCGCGTAGATATTCCCTTCGATAATACACGGCCCGCCAGCTGGATCTTCGTTATCTTTTTACCACCCGGGAGTATCATCGCCGGTAGTAGCATCGCCATCTGTTTCGCGAACAATCTGTATATTGCTTCCGTAACGACGACCCATGGTTTATGCGTTCGAAATAAATATTATCACGACGAGATGCCAGCGAATTAAATATCACACACGGTTGAACGTAAACAAGATGGACCACGCTGAGAGTGCGTCCGAACATATGAAGTTATTCTTGTTGGTCGACCCTGAACAGTCCGCTATTTATATTGCTACCAGAACAGTGACGTACCTATCTGAACGTATAAATATTTATCGAACAATGAAAAAGGCGTTAAATGTTATTGAAATAGCGGTGACTAGACATGATACCGCGGTGTAGTGGTTGGACACTACGACGGTGGCGGACTATTTTCGTAAGTCTGCATAGTTTAACATCATTGCACAGCTCATTTTATGCATTTATGACGAAAATTAGTAATTTTCAGACAGTAAAAACATCAGAAGAATTTGAAAACATTGTTATAATACAATATTTTCAACCTATCGAGCATATTAAGAGGGAAAATAAATCTTTATTTCATCTCGGTTTGTTGTAATTCAGCTAGGAAATTTTTAAACAAACGCTGTCTGAACATTGTTGTCGAGAGCTGTTATCATTCTGTAACATTAAACGAGATTGCTATCCCCAGTGGTGAAACAACCATGACTTCTTGAACTGATCCTGCATCGCTATCGGCGACCTTGAACAGTTTAACCAGCAGCTTTTCTTCTGGTGTGGCGCACATCGCCGATTTCCGTTCGAACGATTAAAGGAGAGCGAAACATTTGTTAAGGCGATCGGCTTGGTATCGAGTCGATAATCGTTAGGAACGGAGTTCGAAAGTGGACCACCGGAAACTAGGCCAGTTGTATCGGTGCGGCCTGAATTCCGATTTTCCATCGCGAAGTTCGACCGCCGCCGTTTCACCTGGACTTCGGTCGGGTTTTTTCCTGGTCCGGTCCGGTCTCGCCCGGTCCGGCACGGCCCGCGTCGGGCCAAATCGGAGCGATTAATTTTAGAACGGATGCGGGCGTGTTTGATCTCCTTTTCGACGGAGAAACATTTTTCGTCTCGCTCGAGTGGATCACCGCGCTCAGTGTGCATCCGGAATTTAGAGTAGCGAACGAGGGAGAGCGTCGCGTCCAGAACTCGATGGATTCACGATGATTTATCGGGCTGATTTTATACGATTTTATAACGAGCGCGCGAAGGACAGTGCCGCACGGACGGAATCGAGAATTGGGAGAGAAACGAGGCTGAGAACGAAAGACCGGACGCGGGTCAGTCGTTTTGCAAAATGTCCGAAATTTGATCTCCGGTTTATTGTGTCTCGTTTGACCGCTGTCCAGTGGTCGAACTAGAATACCGCAAGACCCCGCAACGCGAGGTCCCAAAATTCTGGGGGCCTAGGATTCTGGAGGCCTAAGATTCTGGTGTTCTAAAATTCTGAGGGCCCAATATTCTTGGCGTCCGAAAGTTTGGGTCCAAAATTATATTTCGCGTGGTGAGGCCCAAAAATTTGTATTTCCGCCACCGTAGCTCTCGATCTGTAATCTCGCGTCCTCGATCGAATCAACTTGAAAAATATTTTATAAAAATTCTTTGAAGCGATGAATTATTTTGAATATATTTTCATTTTGCAAATGACAAGCCTGATGTTTAACTCGCGGCTGATTTACACTCTCCTCGGCGAAAGGGAGCTTGAAAAATTTCCAACAACGGAGAGCACGCATCGAAAATTCCGAAAGTCTCCGGAAGGTTGACTCCTTCTGAAAGTTAATAAATATTACCGAGCGATCATTTCGCGCTGTTACGCACGCCGCTGGTGGGACGGGGCAATTTACATGTTCCGGATGTTTAATCGAGGCTGTCCACGTTAATAACTCTTGTTAATTGCGTTTAGCAAGCGGCGCACGTCGCGGTTTCGCGGTGGCCTGTCTCGCGCGACAAAAGGGAAGGGAAAAAGAGCCACGGATGGCGACGCAAGTGTTCCGCTCAAAATGGAAAACCCGTATGAAATGTTGTGCGCAGCCGATGCATATGCAGATGTCGCGAGAACAATGAGAAGAATTCTCTGTGCACGCGCGCGCTCGCCCGCCCTGCTCGTATCTTTACGGCGTGCACGCATGAAACGTATCCTTCGCGAGCCGAGGCTTCGTTGAATTTATTTCGCGCGTTTCACCCGCGTCGGGTCGCTTCTGACCCCGAAAAATGCCCTTTCCAACGTTTTTTTAACGATCATATTTCTATCTTTCATACTACAAGTGTGTTTTTTAATGACAAAAAAACTTGTTTATCCAGCCTTAGCATTAACTCTGCTTGATTTAAGTTACATCAAAACTACATAAGATACATATACAGGGTATCACAAAATTTTGTATTCCTTTGAAAGGGCTGATTTCTGAGGTCATTCGAAGTAACTTTTTCCTTTGCGAAAATCTTCTCCGTGGCTTGGATGAAGAGTTATCAGCGAAAAACACCGACCAATCACAGCGCGGCTACAGCCGAGTGCGGCGTTGGGGTTGGTTGAGCCGGAATCCATCCGTAGTAGCCGCGCCCTGATTGGTCCGTGTTTTTTGCGAATAACTCCATAACGAGGCGTCGCCGAACATTTCCGCAAAGGAAAAAGTTTCTTCGAATCACCTCAAGAATCACTCCGCTTAAGGAAATACGTTTTTGAGGACACTCTGTATATCCGCATGAAATGTGCGAGGAAAATTGCTTGAAATCATACTCGACTAAGAATGTTGCAGCAACTTAAGCGAGGGTAACGGATAAGTACCTTATTTTCAAAATGGAGTACAAAGTGCCAACAGTGTCGACGGAAAAACAAATGACAGACGTGGCTGCCGGTAAACAGTTATATTTGCGAGCAAATACCCCGGCGCTGTTCGTAAAATTACTACCTGCGACGAATTCTCCCGCGAGTCTTGAAACAGTTAAAATACACAATTTTATGACGTGGCAAGTTTACGATTTATTCAGAAAATAGCAGCGAGTTACTGGCAGACACGAATATATATGCGACGCGATGTGTATGTATATGAACGTGACAAGTGGAAGAGAATGATAGTCGAGTCCGATAATTGTCCTTTTAATCTGCTCTCACGTGTAGCTACTCCTTCGGCTCCGTTCTGTGCCGTACGCAACGATTGCATTTTCGTGAGCAGCCTCGCGGAAAAGAAGCGAGTTCACCTTGGGACACGTGTGCGCTGGAAAAACAATGACGACCGGAGTATACATATTGTAACACGTATCGCGTGGCGAGGTTCGGCGCAGATCCGAGGGAACATACGAAGGAAAAATTTTATTTGCTCGGGGTATTACAGAGAAAATACTAAAAATCTTTTCACTACTAAATATCTAGTTTAAATAACTGAATATACATAAATACTAAAAATCTGTATTGAAAATTTAAAAAATACATTTTGCGTCAATTATGTGTACTCTGAAAATTTTATCAAACCTTCAAGGACGATGAAAATTCCACAACTTTCACTATAGTTTTTGGCCATAGTTTTTTCCCCAACCAATTTCGATGAAACTTTCAGATCTGCAAAATGTATTTTTTAAATTGTTTAGGCCCAGTTCGTATAATTTTTACTATTTTCTCTGTAATTTCAAACTATTGCAAGTTTTCAAAAATTTTTTCATGCGGTAAGAATGTAAAAATGTAAAAATGTAATCCTCATTTTAACCCTCACTCTGCAAATAGGGGCGTAACTCAGACTAATAAAAACGTACATGAAAAGTTACAGACCTATCGTCATGAAAATCAATAAAATTTCCTACGCACAGTATTTTCTTTACATTTTGCACTCTCATTAGTTAATAATTGTCTGACTCCCATTAATATTCGGACACTTTCGAAAGACGATAACTTTTCGAATATTGCACCAAACGATTTGGATTTTTTTTTTTTTTTAAAGTTAGAACAATTGGTTTGCTACAGAACGTGAAGGAAAATTTTTGAAAAAATTGCAATCGGAATTGCAGGGAAAATACCAGACTATGTATTTTGTAACTTTTTTTTCACATCATGCGGTAAACTGATTGCTCTAACTTCTCAAAAAAGTTCAAATCGTATTAATATCAGAAAAGTCATCGTTTTTTTTTTTTTAAAAGCGTTCAAAAATATTAATGTGACTGCATTCAGAGCGAAGGTTAAGAGTGTCCTCGCTGCTGTGATCTGTAGGAGGTTAGCAAAAAAAAAAAGGAAAATCGGTTGCCAGGGAGGCTGGTTTAGCGATTCGGTAACTGGAGAGAGCAGAACGGTTTCGCGACGGCAACCCCCGTCGCGGAGGTAGAGATAGGCGGCGGAAAGACAATGGCTAGGAGGAGTCCATTCGAGAGGGGTAGCGTCCTATGACACCGTCCATCTGCGTCACAGAGAGGACGAGACACACCGTGTGCTGTCAGGGGGTGGAGTTTCTAGGCGGGCTGAGTTAGGTGTCCTGGGGTCGAGCAACGAGGGTAGCTTGGCCGAAGGGGGTGGAAAAGGTTGACTGGGCGGCGGAGACAGGGAGGACTGGAGGGTGCGCGATTCTATCCGACTATGAACACACCGGCGAAACGTCAGTTACCTCGCGACGATCCTTCCGCGAGGACTTTACCCGCGTCGGTGTCGTCATCGTCGTCGTCGTCGTCGACGCATATTACGTTTCGATTACGATCGTGTCGTCTCGAAACGTTGAGAAAGGAATACGTCCTTTTTCACGAGTATATCTGTATCTCGCTTTCGGTAAGCGTTCGCAGCGCACAGCAATTTTTCACTTTTTTTCCCGGGTTTCGCGTGAAAGATTAATCGGCGTTTTTGGGGGTGGAAACACGTGAGCCACGGACCTAACTGGTGGCTCGGTTTGTCAAGTTTCGAGCACCCTCCGAGCACGGACGAGAGTGCGAAACCGATTGGTTCGCGCTGTTTGAATCGAGAGTGTCGGGGTACTTTTTTGTTTGCGACTGATTTTTATTTTCCACCCTTTCGCGTTACCGTTGTTTTTCAGTGGGATTCGAGGAGCTCGGGAAATATACTTTGCCCCTTCCCCCCCACGCGCGCCGATTCTGGATTTACGCACTACCGTGTCGTTCCTCTGGGTGTTGTGTGAGTATTTTCCAGCGGGGAGAGTGAAACAGTATCTGTTTTAATTCGAATCGTTAACGATCCTGTAAACAAGCGTTATTCGCTTCTTTTTTTACGGTCGAGCAAAGGCAATATTTTCGATTAAAAAAATACTTTCCCTTAGAAAATGTACTGATAATACCGGATTAAACGTGCAGAATCGCGCGCACGAGTTTCCCTATGTTCGTTTTCGCGAGTGCTATGTCGCCGTAATTTTTAACGAAACGCTGGAACTTTCAATCTCTCGCGAACGACGAGAAATTTGTCCTCTGTGTCTGCAAACGGACTTTTCCAATTTAAAATAATTACGCAAAAAAAAAGGAAAAGGAGTACAACTAAATTCGCTGCCGGGGAAGAAATTTCTCATTAATTATCAAGCTGAATCTTTTAATTGGAAACAGTCCCTGATAGGAACGCGGCCCTTCGGTGCGGTCGCACGAATAAAACAAAAAATCGATGCAAACAGCTGTCCGCAAAGGTCAGCAGAACCTAAAAGTTACACTTGTTACACGACGTGCAGGATGAATAGTGTCATATACAGTGGGCCGCATTATTATTCGGAAGCTATTAAAAAAACGATAACTTTGTCAATATTCGACCGTACGTTTTTTGAACTTTTTTTTGAGAAGTTAGACCAGTTGATTTACAATGTGTTGTGGCAAAAAAATTTAAACGTTAGTAGCTATATGAAACGTTGATCGATTTTGATGTCAGAATATGTTTAATCGATAGGAAGCTACGAAACGTACTTTCTAAATTTTCAATATAAGCCCACATAAAAAAGCTGCAAAATGCAACTTTAAGTATTTTCTCTGCAACTCCTACCAATTGCGATTTTTCTCAAAAATTCTTTTCACGTTACGTAACAAACCAGTTGTTCTGACTTCTCAAAGAAATCCAAGTCGTACGGTCCAATCTCTTAAAAAAGTTATCGTCTTTTTAAGAGTGTCGGAATATTAAAGAGAGTCACGGTATGTACATGAAAAGCAAATTTTCTCCCCGAATCGGTCGGCTTTTATTTTCCCCTTTGTTTCTCTCTTCGTTTCGCCGTTTCGATCTAACCACGTTTACGATTCGCGTGTTTCCATAATTGAATTCGGCGAAAGATGGTCCGTTAACGATTTACGGGGAAAAAATTGTGTGGAAGACGTTTTTAAGACGTTTCTGTGGTATCTGGGGAAGAATTTTCGAAATTTCGCGGTGCAACAAGACACAGCAGTTCTATGCGCGTTCTAATTTGACATTTACCTACGGCTTATCTTGTTTTTGTTTGGCGGCTCGGCGATTGCGTAATGCAAATAACACACATGGAACGTTTAAAGGCGCGAACTTTCTCGGAATTCCGTAGAGACCGGAGTGTCGTTCAAAAAATTCGGTTGAAGCGGTAAAAAATTTAAGAGAATGTTTAAACAATCGCCTTGGAATTTTCAGGAGCAACGAACACGTCTCTGTGTGATAATTAAAATGTTCTGCCGGGATGGGAGAAATAAAGAAACACCGCATTCGTGACGCGTTCGGTATTTATGTTGCGTTCTATAAAAACCCCGCATTCTATAAACTCTCCAATGAAAATCCGGAGCGCGCGATTAAGCGTTTTGACGTCATTGATAATACGAGGTAGCCGCCGAGAGGCCCGTCTCGATCCGAGACAAAAGAGCGACTTGTTTGTTTGTTTTGCGAAAAGGATAGCGACGGTCCTTTGGTGACGAACGGGGCCATCGATGGGGAACAGTAGTCGCCGTTAACGTACAGAGTCAGTCTTGTGTCATCGGTAGACAGCGGATCCGTGTGCAAAATTGAATTTTTTTATGTGAGTTGCAACAAATTTATTTCCTTTGTTAACATGTTTCATAGGTTGAAAATAATACAACAGTACGTAACTTTAAATTTTTCCGATATTTTTACTGTTTTAGATTACTATAATTTTATGCGTTTATGACAAAAATGAGTAGGTGTAATTTGCAACAGAAAAATATTAAGAAAACAAATTTCTACTTCTCTCCGGTTGGTCCGTTGTTTATTAACTATGCATAGGACGTCAGACAAAAAATGAAGTATGTTTCAATTTGAAAGCTTCAAGTTAATCGGTAAACAGTTAATACTGCAAAAATTAATTTTAAAAAATTTAGTCCGTTGATGGAAAATGTATTTTCGAGGATTACGAAAAAACGAGAAATATTTCTCGTTGGCGAGGAATATGGTGGCGCATGCGGACGCGTCTAAAGCATCGCTCGGTTGGCAACGACCGCGGGCGAATTTAACTGTCGGATTATCGCGTTAGCTTGATAACGTTAATTAGCCCCCCTTAAACTAGTCAGAATCGTCGGGAGCAAGAGTTGCCTTCTGGCGCGGCTTGTATCTATCTAAATAACAAAATTTCCGCGACTAACTGGCGAACAACGCCTCGCCGCACCGCGCCGCGCTTACGCCACGACGGCACGGTTGGTACTTCTACCTGATAAAATAACTTATTTCGAGGGTGTATTTTCTCGGTGGCAACGGTACCTCTCGGCTGGCTTTGGCCCTGTTGTGGGGAAACACGGTCCTTGTAACAAGTACTGGCAAAGACACGTGTCTGACCCATTTCGAGGCGAGGCGAGCCAGAGCAGAACCGTTTTCGATCTCGATTCTACCCTTCTCCGGGAAACGGAGTTTTGCTAAAGGAATTTCCTTTGGAACGGCATTATTCGTATTAAAGACGCTCGCGGATGGAGTGACGGCCGAATTGAGAAACGATGGATAATTTCGCGGATCAAAATTAAAGAACTTTCGATAGAAATGAGATAGAGCGATGAAAATTTTTTTAAATTGTAGCTGAAACTGTAGAATATGGAAAAAATAGAAAGATTATGGTACAAATGTTTTTAACCATGATAAAATTCCTTAAACTTGTACAATTTCAAGAAAATTGTAAGTTTTCAATACCACGCGCAGAAAAAATTTTTTTAATTAATACTATACATCATTTTACGTAGATTTCAAATCTGGTTTTAAAATTTTCTACGACATCAGGATATTGCAAAAAATCTATGAAAAATCCTGATCTTTGCAAAATCCTGATCTTTGCAAAATCCTGATCTCATAGACAAATTTTGAAACCAGATTTGAAATCAGCGTGAAAAAATCTACGGAAAATGATGTATAGCATGTATTAAAAAAATTTTTTCCGCGCGTGCCATTGGAAAACCACAATTTTCTTGAAATTGTACAAGTTTAACGAATTTTATCAAGGTTAAAAAACGTTCGTACCATAATCTCCCTATTTTCCCATATTCTACAAAGTTTCAGCTACAATTTAAAAGAAATTTCATCGTCTTATCTCACTTCTATCGAAAGTTCTTTGATTTTGTCGCCGATTTCGTTCGAATTGCTCACTGTGCGGCAGGGAAAGATACAGCAACGCACCGGAAAATCGTAATGGGGAATATTCTCGCAAAAATTATTCGATCGAATCTGTGCGGTGGAACCACAAATTTTCAGTCCCACCTCCTCACAAAATATAATTTTGGGCCCACTTCTTTCTTTCGGTATTTTAATAGGATTGACATTTTTTTAATGCTTTTTATATAGGAGAATTGTAAAAATTCAATAAACGCCAAAAGAATGTTTTTTAAATTAGAGATAATATGAGTAACATTACAAGATAACAAATGCACAAATTTTGGGCCCCTTCCGGTTACGCCTCCCGCATAAAAAAACAATTTTTTTGTTTTTTTTGTCAGTGTACTTTTAATTGAATTTATTTTAAGTTAGGGATTATTTTATTTAAATAACAAGATAACAAATGCAAAAATTTTCGGCCCCCTCCGATTACGGGGTCTTGCGGTGTTGTAGTTCGCCGCGCGAACAACCGTTTCGACCCTCGAAAACGGTCGCGAAAGAATAAAATTTTTGTCGAGTCTCTATTTTCGCAAATCGGCTTACGGAAATAACAATTTACACGGACATTCGCGTTCCAATAATCGCGCGCGCATCTAAAAGAAAAAAGAATATAATTTCACGTTTGCTTTTCACGTGATATCGTATAACCGCTCGGATTATCCAGGGAGCAGGAGGATTATCCAGTTTCCCATAATTCGTGCATTTAATTTTCCCGAAAACACGTAACAATTTCACGTTCGCATCCATGTTCGCTGAAAGGTGCGGCAAGAATCGGCGAATAGGCGTGATTATAAGTTACCGCTATATCCCAGATAGCGCGCGACGTTTTGAAGACATCTGTTTTACGTTCGTTTTAGGTCTGGACGTCTCACATCGTTTGAATGTCTGAAACAGGGCGACTTAAAGATGCAGATTTCGCATGGAAGTTCTAGAGCGACAATCTCTAGATTTTCACAATACCATAATATTGTTATAAATATCGTTTCTGAATTTTTCAGATTTTTAAATCGGCGACCTCGTAGTTTTATTTATTCTATAAATCTATTAAGCACCGATAAACTTTGAACATCTCACAGGAAAAATTTAGTTAGGTGTTGACTGTGAACCTGCTGATACTCCGCGCCCGGCGTACATTTTTTTTTACCCGATCAAAGACGTCTTTAAGACGTCCGAATGTCCAACAACAGACGCCTGTAACACGTCTCCGTGCTATCTGGAAGCTTACCGCAGTCCGATACGAAATATTACGCCGAGAGAAATGGCGAGGAGAGAGGGGAGGTTGCGAAGAGAGAAGATCCTTTTCACATTGTCGAGATCCGTTTTAAGGGTTGTCGGTGATCCGCGGAGATCCGATCGCGGGAAAATGATTGAATTTCCTCGCGGAGGAATTCCCTTCTCCCCCGGCGACCGGAAAACAAAGACAATTTTCACCGGTTCGGTGAGACGCGCGCGTCGCGTCGCCTCCCTCCGCGCCCCGCGTCCCCTTTCCCGTTTACCGGAGGAAATCGGAACAATGGCTCCCGATGTAACCGATGCATTAGTAATAGAAATCCTATGCCCGGAAAAATGAAAAGCCGCTGGTTCGTATTATTTTTTTTCCCCCATTTTCTCTCCTTTTTTTCGCCACGTGGAACTCGCCTTTTTTGTCCCGTTTCACCGCAAACAGCCAGATGAGCGACGTATTCTATTTTCTCCTCTTTTTTTTTCTAAAGAGCTTTTCATCGCAGGAAAGCCAGTGTTTTTTTTTGTTTTGTCTCGCTGACTAACAACGAATTAGAAGAATGGCCGACTGTTCTATTTTTTTTTTTTTGCGCCGCTCGCGAATTTAAGGTCGCGAGGACGGGGACGATGTTAACGATTCTCGCGAATTTTACGACCGCGTTTATCAACTATACCGTGACGAAATTTCACGGAATAAGTATATTTCTGTACCGTACGTTTTCTCCGCGGTGTTTAGTTTGCCATAGCGAAATAGTCGCTAGGCAGTTCGACTCTTTTTTTTTTTCATCTTGTCGACCTGGTTCCACGGAAGCACGGGCTTTTTTTTCACCGCGACGCGCAATAAATTGGTGACTCGAAGCCATTACCGACGGCGAAACGTCTCCTAATTAAGTCCCGTGTTAACTCACCGTTCAACGCACGCGACGCTGCTGGCGGATAAAAACGATTTCAACGACGATACGTCGAGCAATTACTACCGCCGGGTACGATAATGATCATTGTTTCAGCTGCCGTGGTACGCGAGCCTCTCTTATCGGAACTATCGACGCGACACGCTGATTATTAGTCCATCGGAAGATCGTTCGATGTCCGCGCACATTTTTATTCGGGATTTACACTTTTTTTTTTCATTCCGGATGGCTCCACAGTCGTGGTGCAACCGGAAATATACTACACAAAAGAAATATCTGCGAATTTCAATGGAACGAATTTTTTCTTTTCGGGTGTCTATGCATTAACTATGTGAAGAATATAAAAAAATCTATGAATATTGTTACGTTGCGTTCAACATGAAAATGGGTGAAATAAATTTTCATGCAACTACCGGCTTCCACAGTCGAATATTTTTATTTTGCATAAATATCCGCGGTATAATCATTTCAGTCAGTCTTATAATAGCATAACGAATGTTCTGGAATTCTTCTGTCATAAATGCAATTTTTTATTTTTGCAAGTGCTCCTTCAGTGTAACGTTGCAACGTGACGGAAGATATTTTTATTTTGCACTGATCGAAAGTTTTACAGATATCGAATGGTTTTTCCGTATGAGAAAATCGCCAAAAATCTTTTCGATTCGTTGACCTATTTTTCACGTCGAGCCGCCATCTTTTCGGTTCGGAAAGCTCTGTACGGTTAATGTGTACGAATCCGGCCGGCAAAAGGTGTGCGCGGAAACACGATATTGAATTGCTACGAATATCTCGAATGAGAGGAAATATAATGATGAAAGTTGGACACGGGATTTGGTACTCGGTACGGTCACGTCGCGTTGCGTCGTTCTGAACATTCGTCGTGTTATCTCTGCACGTTTCTGCTTGAAAAGTCGCGATGCAGCGTTGACCGAGGCAGAACGGGATTTATTCTACCAGCGTATTTTTGAAGGTAAAAAAAAGCCCCTGTAGATATCGCCGGTAAAATTCGTTTCGGTAATTACAAGGATTTATAAAGCGTCGATCTCAAAGAATTCGAGAAGGTACAGGAAGTTCCACACGAATCGTCACGTTTCCCGAAAGTTTGTTGGATCAGTTAGGTTATCGGTGTATCGGGGGTTCCAAAGGGTTTCTGAAAGCTTGAATAAACTTCACTGGTTTCCGAAACATCAATGGATTCTGAGAATTTCCACACGTTCCGTGAGGTTAACACTGTTTCAAAGGACTTTGGCTGTTCTGCGGAATTGCAATATTTTTATTTTAATATTTTTAAAATTTTTATATTTTTATTTTAATATTTTCACTATGTTAATATTTTTATTTTAATATTTTCACTATGTTAATATTTTTATTTTAATATTTTCACTATGTTAATATTTTTATTTGAATATTTTTACTATTTTAATATTTTTATTTGAATATTTTTACTATTTTTGTATGTTTACTATTTTAATATTTGTATTATTAATATTTTTACTATTTTCACATTTTTATTTGAATATTTTCGCTATTGAGAGTCATGAAAATATCGAAAGATTTCCAGAGAAATTAATAGAAGACTCCTATAAATATTTAAAAAATCCCGATACATTTTGATCGCAGTATGATGAAACGTTTCGGCATATTTGGAAATAATTCATTTCCGACGATATATTCGCATTAGTACTCGGTTAATTTCGTGGAGATAGGTTGCAGAAACGGCAGAGAAGTTCCAGCAGAAGTCCCGCGCCTGCCGTGGAATTACTCTCAGGAAGTCGGGTCATTTTCCACGGTTTTGTTCTCCGTTATTTAATTTCAAAGTTCCCTTTGTCCCGTACGCGACAACAACTGATAATCTTACTAGCCACTCGGATCTCCGCTTCCACGGTTATTCTCCGGTTTCGTCTTCCGTTATTCTTTGTATACGCGAGCCCCCGCTACACTGCCGTTGATGCTGCTGCTGCTGCGAAATGTTTATTACGTTCAAGGCACAATTGACTGGACGAGCGTTCCCGACCAGACGAAGAAAGAATCGCAATCTGCCCGCGTCAACTTCTCCGCTGCTTTGATACTTTCGTCGGGTTGATGAATCCGTAATAGAAAACGCCCCATTCGCCGAGGACTTGTCAGGAAATTATGCTAACTTTATTCCACGGAGACGGTGCCTGTTGGCCGTGGATTTGTATTAAATACAATGAACATTGTCCTGGTGTAACACGCCAATTTTTGTGATACCTCAGTACGGTATAGTTTGTTGACAAATATTTCACACGTATTTGTTTTTTAATCTTCAATGCTCCATATCATGGGGATGAAAAAAATATTTCAAATATTTCGGGAATTAAAGAGGGCGCAGGAAATCGGCTACCCAACTGTCGCGCTCAGGCGCCTGTCCGGACCTGCCGCGCGTTGGCTTGTTCGAACAGGCTTCGGCCGATCTTACGTCATCGACTCTCGCAGCACTAGTTGCCCAGGGCTGAATGACACCACTAAAGTTCAAATAGTAGAGCTACAAGATCTAAGAAACGGCGCACAGTGGTTCGAAATCGCCAAAATGTGGCCAAAAATCGAAGACATTCTCCGATTTAGTTGAAAATTGGTATCCTATGGGTTTTCGGATTGCTGATTATGAATCTGATTTCAAAATTTCAAAAAACAAAATGGCGGATTCAATATGGCAGTTGTTTTACTTAAAAAATTGTCCGATTTCCTTGAAATCTAGTATTCCCGTATTTTTGGGGTTGCTGATTATGAATCTAATTTAAAAATTTCAAAAATTTGACATCAGATTCATAAACAGCGACTAGAAAAAGCCCGGAGTATTAATTTTTAACTAAATTGGAGTACTGCTTGTGTTACCTATTTTATTGTTGTAACATTAAATTGCGCAAGTCTGCGCAAGAGATTTTTATGTAGCGCTCTTAAGGAGGCTTTAACAAATACATCCATGCAAAATTCATCGTGACCTCGCGTGACCTTCGCTTTGTAATCGTCACTAAAGAAAAAAGAGACTGGAAAGTAGGTGTTTAGGAAGAGACAATTTTCAAAATTGTAAAATATATATATAATGTTAAAAGTCAAACATACACATAGCCGAAAGAACGCTCTTTAACACTATGTAGTTAGTTTTTCTAAAAATATTATTCATAAAAAAGTATGATGAGGCAAACAACGTCAATTTCGGGAAGAAATTCGATCTATCTTAGAATTGCATTTTTGCTTGTTTTCAAACTGTTCTGGAACAATAATGGGTGACTTTTAGCAATTTATATTTATGCTACAACTCAGTTTGAACATTTAAGAAGCTATTCGCATAAATTTCATTAATTTTGGACGAAGTTGAAAAAGTGATTTTTGGCCACGTTTTGGCGATTTCGAATCACTGTTCGGCGGGGTCCCGTGGTCTTATCTTGTGTATGAACCTATGAACAATTGTTGATGCATTGGAACTCGTTTGGACTCGTTTGTTTCATCAGAAATGATTTTTATCTTTATTGTTATTAACAATAACGAACGTTGAAACTCCAATCGAATGTCGTTACAGAAAGGACTCCCTTTCCTTCCCACGACCAGATGTTCGTTGCCAAACGCTATTATGGGAAACCTATATTCCTTTCATGCCCGCGAAGACATCGGATTCGAAATGACGTTACGATAAATTGTTATTTCCCTTCTCTTTTCCAATCGAGGCTTTGTCGAGGCGCCGTCGATCGCACAACCGACGAACAATTAGGTAATAATTCGCTTTCGAGTAATAAAGCAACAAGTGTTCTTATTGCATCGCATTATTTCACTGTCGTCGGGGAGGCGAAATTCATTCGGTTAAATTAATTTATCGCTTTACCTACCGGAGTCCTATTAATAGGATTTCCAGTAGCTGTACTGCACCAAAAGGAAGCTTAGAAATAGCTCGTTTACATTATAATCTGAAACGAGATTCTTAGATGACGTCGTTGGAGGTGATTCGTTGGTTCGCAATTGAAATTGCTGTTACTAGTGAAGGATCCATTAGCGAGTCTTTAGCCATGAACCTTTAAAAATTATTGAATACTCGCCGGAAGCTGACACGTAAATTTTTAAGAATTTTTGTCAAAGTGTTTACGTTGTAATTATTTTTTGTTATTAATTTTGCATACTTCTTCGTATATATATAGCTACAATTACTTGTTTATGATTCGAAAACTCTGGGTGGACTGAAACAAAAATTCAAGTATGGTTGTCTTTATCGTGCGAAGGAAATAATCTATTTTGAAAAATTTAATAAAACATTAAAATTGAAAAAGAATATTTTAATGAAAAATTGAAATGGAGAAGAGAATTTTAATAAAAAATTGAAATTGACGAAGACAAATTTAATAAAACATTGAAATTCAAGATGAAAATTTCGGAATCGTACTCCCCTTTATTGAAAAAGAAATTATTCATAAAAAATTGATATTGCAGAAAAAAATTCAATAAAAAATTGAAATTGAAGAAAAAATTAAAATTCAAGAAGAAAATTTTCACGGAGGAAGATACGATAAAATCACCCGTAACTTTCGTGGTCCGAAAAAATCAAAATTGAAGAAAATTTCAACAAAAAATGAAACTTGAAGAAGAAAATTTTCATAAGAACGTAACTTTCGTGGGCCGTTCGCCGGGCCGTCACATTTTCGTGCTGTTCCGAGCTGCTTTTATCTCGGGCGGGCGAACATTTCGCGAACATCGGCGTGGCTGCTCGGAGGCAATGAAAGGTCAATCAAGGCCCTAAGTAAATATAATTTCGCGAAGATCGAAGCTGGTTTTAGGGGAAATGCGCCGTGGGTGGAAAACGCGAAAAAAGAGGAAGAAGAAGAGAGAGAAGATGAAGTAGCAGCATCGGTACGCGCCCGGAGGAAAAGTTCGAAGTACATACATAAATGGGACGAAGCGACGAATTTGTCGGGACGACAGAATGTCCGAAACTTGGCGTACAGTTTTAATTCGACGTAAATGCAAAGTGCTCGGTCGTCGTCGGCCGAGGGTGAAGGTTATTATCCCTGGCTGGCAGGATTCCAACAGTCGTGAGAGCGTTCGAGATGAGAGAAAGAGAGAGAGAGGTTTCTCCCGACGCACTTAACCCGCGCCGCGGCCGGATTGAAAAGCGATAAAGCTCTCTGTCTCTCTCTCCGCTTGCCCCTGTGGATCGTCGCCGACTGTTCTCCAGGATCGACAAGCCCCTTGCGATCCCCTTTATAGTTCCACGAACGCGAGCTCGCTTCCTGCGAGCCGGCATTTACTTGATCCCTCCGTCTTGTCTTGCGATCGGGAGCGCGGCACGGGGGACCGGGGCTCTCGAATCGAGGAAAAACGATCGGGCATTGCGTATCGAGTGTCTCGGAACGGGACTCTGAGGAACTGCGCCACCGGGATAAAGTTCGAATTAAGGGCCATTCTCTCGCGCGAAGCAGGAAAATTCTCTGATATTTCAACATCTGTTCCCGGGACAGCTATTAGCTGAGATGGTCCGCTTAAATATACACCCGTCCCTCAATTTACGCGGCAGTGTTTACGCTAGTATTTGTTTTACGCGGCGAATGTATTTCAATTTACCCGGTCAAATATGTACACACATAAATATGTAGTTTCCTATCAATTTTAAAATTAACAGTTTTATAAAGTCAACGCGTGACGCAGAAAGAAACTTTGTTGCGTTAGGCCCGCACAAGTATATTGTCTTTGGCCACTGTGCCGTAGTGCGTAAGCGAACAGTGTGACTTTGGACGTTGAGAGGACAACATTGTTGCTATGTTGTTTAGATTTGTAATTTATATTTTTTCATTTTGCTCATGGATATGAAAAACTTACATACTTTTGTGAACAACATCGAAAAAGCTAAACCGGACGAAAAGGAAGACGCTGAATTGTTTCGAGACTGCGCCATCGATAACACGATAGATCACCGAGACGGTAAATTTCGTTTTAATTAACTTTGAGGTTGAAACGAGACACGGCCGATAACCTACTCGACACGCCAGTGACGGTGTAACGCTTTCCAGCGGCGTATATCGACGAACGATTGTTCTTCGTAGGAGCTAATTGCCCGTCGTAAACCCGGGTCGTTCCAATGTCCATTTACATATCATTACGTCTCACGCGTTCTCACGCGAAGGGCGGTGAGCGTGCAAAAAGAAGGAAGTAAGATATTAAAAATGAGCATTAAAATTCGAATATCCGACGAATTCGAATAATTGTTCAGTCGTCGAACTCCCGGCGCGAACGCCGATTAATCCGTGCGAGAGCCGTGGAGCGGCATTAATTGCGGTGATTAAACAAACGAGGTTTTCGCAGAGGTCCGGCTCTCCTTCGAGCAGGAATTCCATTAGGGTAGCGCGGGCGAGCGTAACGAGAACCGCAACAAAATGCACGCGGTCCCGAAAATGGCCGGGACTTTGTCGCTGTTTGTTCCCCGGGATTGCAGGGAAACCGCAATTTTCCGGGGGATCTCCCCGGCGATCCTGCTCCTCGGGCCTGCGAGAAGCACACTCCTGCCCTCGATTTTTCACCGCGCGAAAGCCCGCGCCTCGGACACCGCGGAGACTTTTCCCACCGTTCAGAATGAAAAATCGACGCAATCCACAGCGCGCGAGGAGACGACTTCAATCACCGCGCCGGTGTCCGGCGAGACAGAGCCAATTTTCAAACCGAGGAGAAATTACATCCCCCTTGGCAGTGAACGATGCGCAAATTTGGATTTACACCGAGCGGCGGGACCCCCCGCCAGGATTTGGTTACCTGTGTTTCTATCTGGTGTTTATCAGACTGCCGGCTAGCTTATGGACGATTTAAAATTGTATTCGAAGGATTTTCAGAACAGTCAGAATTTTCTCGATTCTTTTTCTGGTTCGTCGAAGGTGGGGAAAATTCGAAAAGTTATCAGTAGTTAAATAAAAATATTCCGCGTCGATTGTGGGAACCAAATAAAAATGTATTTCACCTCTTAATAATTTATTCACATTGAAAACTATATTTTCAGATTTTTTATATTTTTCACTGTTTTAAAATGTCGCAGTGTTTCAATTTTTTTATTCGCCACGATGAAATATTATTTTTGAATTTACTCGATTCTTTCCTGGTTCGTCAAAGGAGGGGAAAATTCGAAAAGTTATCAGTAGTTAAGTAGAAATATTCTGCGTCGATTGTGGGAACCAAATAAAAATGTATTTCACCTCTTAATAATTTATTCACATTGAAAACAATATTCTCAGATTTTTTATATTTTTCACTGTTTTAAAATGTCAGTATTTCAATTTTTTTATTCGCCACGATGAAATATTATTTTTGAATTTACTCGATTCTTTCCTGGTTCGTCGAAGGAGGGGAAAATTCGAAAAGTTATCAGTAGTTAAGTAGAAATATTCTGCGTCGATTGTGGGAACCAAATAAAAGTGAAAGAAAAATTATTTCACCCGAATATAGTCTTTTCGCGTTGAAAGTGCAATATTCTTAGACTTTTTGTATTTTTCATTGTTTTGAAATAATTATTATATAAATAATTATTAAATAAAAGTCTGCAGTCTGTGTTACCAGAGATCCGACTACGATAGAGACAATCGCGCCGCAATTATTCGTTCGCCGGTCTCTCCTTTAATCCTAATTGAGTCTTCGAAGGATAATCCTCGAGACATTTAACTAGCTTCTCTGCAGGCTGACGGGTTTATTTGCGCGGATATTAGCTTAGGGGCCCGCGATCATCGACTGTCGTTCTCGCTGCCGCGCCGCGAACGTAACGCTATTAATAGCGCTCGGGGGATGATCTTCCGTCGCGGTCGCCGGAGGCGGATGACAAAGGAACGCTCATCGGACAGCTTTTCGACCTGTTCTTACAATATTCGGTGAACCAACATTTTCTATTTTTATACATTTATTTATAATTAATTTTTTCAGACTGTCCAAAAGCCGAACTCCAGAAAAATTTCCAAAATTCTCTTAGGAATCAGTGACATCACAAAAAAATTTGAATTTTTATTATTTCTATTTATATAGAATAGTTATAATATTCAATTAAATTTGTTAATCTTTGCATAACCTACCGCCATGAAGATCAAAAAATTGCAGAAACACTCACGACAGTAAACGACTGTTCTTTAAATTTTGCGTGAGATTGCACCCCAGTACTGGGTTGACATTAGAATACAGGTTGGTCCACCTAAATATCTCCTTTATTTGTAACGACGTAACAAATGTTTTTAATGAAATATAAATGGTATCGCAAGGTGAATTCTCAGCAAATGTTATCTTTTTCTCAAGATTATTTTTTCCGGAGTATTCACTTTAATTTCCGACGATCAAGGTCATTTCAAGATCATGTTATTATACATATCTGAATGTATTTTTCGATCAGTTACACGATGCAATAAAAAAAAATATTTAGTTATACGTCAAAAACACCGATGACCTTGATAACTCGGAAAAAAGTGATCTTGGAAGAAAAATATGCAGATATTTGGTCCATCGACACCATGCACGTTACATAATATTTTGTAGCAAATATTTCGTGCATCGCAATAACCTCGTGACCAACCTGTGCATGTATCCAGAGTGAAGGTTAATAAAAAATCATATCACCGATGGTGAATTCTTCGTATTTTATAATTCATCGTATCCGTTGCTATGACCGGACCGCGAATTTCATCGTTACCAATTTGTCGGACAGTTTCGTTTTTACGGATTTCCGCTTTTCGAGCGGAGAAGCGCACTGCCGCGCCGCGCTGCACTGTGGGGCGGTTCAACGATCGTGTCCGCGCCACGTGTCCGGTGAACGCAATCGACGGCGCGGCTTCGAATCAGCAACGGTGCCAATCGAAACAGGCGTCGTCGATGGAAACAAACACAAGCACACATCTCGCACGTCCTGCGCAGAAACGTTTTCGCGTTATTTGCAAGTCGTCCTGCAATACGGCCGCACGTCGTATTGATCGATGCCAGAGATAATAATAGCGGGCTCGTGGCACGACGAGGCCGCGATTTGATAAGGAAATTCATTAACGCGTCCCATTTCGCCAGTGGAATCGGACTCCCCTCTCTTTTTTCCTCAACCTGCCCTACCCACCTAGCCCCCCCTCCCCTCCTTCGACCGCCGTTTCTTCATCAAGTGCGTCACTCTTTAAATTACACGTCCACGCGGCGTCGGAATAATTACGCCCCCCTCCTCATCCTCCAGTTTGCCACAGAGACAGACAGCGGATGTTTAAATTTTATAAAACGGTAAAAGATTTAAGAAATCCAATAACGCTGTAACGTTGTTTCCAATATAACTACAGTCGTTAAGGGATGAAATCAATTTTGATATTATCATTTTCGTTTTCCACAAAGATCCGCGGTCTAATGGTAACAGCGCCATCGGATAACTTTTTCCTTTCCACTTGAAAATATCGAACAATTATCTTTCGTTTCGATGGTGCACCGGAGTCGAGCGAGCAATTTTCGGTGCGAGGGAACAGGGGGAGTTCGAGGGATTGGGAAAAAGACCCGATACTTATTCCCGTAGAAAATTTGTATTTCTCGAGCCTGGGATTGGTATTTTCCGGATCCGAGGTTTCCATTATTGCTTTCGAGAGCTCCATTTATCGGACCGGTAAACGTGCGGCGTCCGTCTCCGAAATCCCCTATTTCCGAGGTCTCGAGGCGGGCGCGCGACAATCCCGACTTTCGAAGACAGGGTTGCAGCGCGCCGCGGAGGGGCCACTTTCGCCAGAAAAAGGTAGAATCGGGTTGGGGTTTTCTACTTGGACGTCGTTGCGGCCGTAGCAGCAGGGAAAGATCGAGGTACATGCACACGGTGGTTACAAGCCGCCGGATCGAAAGCTTCGGTAAACCTACTTGTCCGTGGAACTGGGTCAGCATGACCACTCAAAATCTTTTATACGTATAATCTCTCGATGCGGAGGGGAGGGGGTGGCAGCGGCGGCGGCTTTCTCCGCGACTCTCTCGACACAAAGGACCCACGTTCCTCGAAATACGTCGCACAGAGAGCTTTCCGCGGACGCGAGTCTACCGGGAAGAGGAGAGCGCCCGTAATCCCAGACGCGCTTGTTAGCGTATGGTCTACTTGGCATTTTCTTGCCTAGCGAACCACCGGTACCAACGGATCGTTGAATGGGGTCGTTAATAACCATCGATGTCTATTGGATTCAATATTTTGTTGGAACGACGTTCCGAGCCGAAACTGTGCGATTTGTCAATTTTAGAAAATTTATACAGTAATTCATCCATAATTGTCTAAAATATCTAAACGATAATTGTCTAGTCGCCTACCCATTCCACTGAAGGGCATACCCCGTCAGGGGCCGTGAAACTCAGAAGGCCTCGGCCGCCGAGCAATGTAACCCGATACCGGATCGGGTATATCGGTGTGAGACCAGGAGACCGCTACTATTCCAATGACAAAACTTCTTTATTTTTTATTATTTTTTTATGCAACTTTCACCAATATATTCGTGGCATTTTTCTAATGAAAATTATAACAAATATGAAATAATTCCGACGATATTTACCCGTGTAATGGATGATGGAAGTTTCGGATGCAAGGAAGGACAGCGTATGGGAAAGAAAGAGACGCGGATAGTCGCAGTCGCCGGTATAGTTCAAAGTTCGCGTGTCCTCACAAAGTAATGCCAATAAAATAACTTTTTTATTATTACTTATTTTTTTACGAGACTTTCATCAATATATTTGTGGCATTTTTCTGATTAAAATGATACCAAACGCGATATAATTCGGATCATATACAGATATGTATATGGTCATTTATAATACAAGTCAGTTCTCTTGACTGGGACAATTCGCGAATCTTACACGCGTAAATATCGTCGGAATTATATCATATTTGGTATCATTTTTATTAGAAAAATGCCACGAATATATTGGTGAAGGTTCCATAAACGATAATAAAAAATAAAGTTTTGTCATTGCATTAGTAGTGGTCTCCTGGTCTCACACCGATATACCCGATCCGGTATCGGATTTCACTGATCGGCTCTCGAGCTTCGGTGTCCTGTTCTACGTTCGGCAAAAGTCAAAGAATAAGTATTCCTTCACGATAATTGTCTTTGGCCAGACACGTGGTATAGACAATTATCGATGAATTACTGTACGACCTAACGTATGTCCGATTTCACGTTTACGCGAAATTACAATTTTCTACCTGAATTGCAACACACTGGAGTGGAATAGAAATTTATTTTCTTCGTGAGATAGTTTATTCGATACATTAGGTCGTGTGTCCAATTTCACGTTCTACCAGTTTTCCAACAAACTGGAGTGTAATAGATATTTAATGCGTTTAACAGGGCGAAAATAATATAACAGTATTTTGAAATTCTCCTAATGTTTTCGCTGCGGTAAATTACACTTACTCATTTTTTAACATGAACGCATGCAATCCGCTGTCGATTCGCAGTACAGCGTTTCGCGCGATGCCCCCAGACGGATTGAAAAGCCACCGCGAATATTCACTTTCTGCGTACACGGACGGAAATTCCATCATGAGGAACAGTTAACTAACAAACCTCAAATATCCAGCCACAATTGTGCTACATATACACGCTGTCAGATAATTACATTGTATCAGCCTGCCCCTGTATCAACTTGGCCCGGTCTCCCATACACCAAAGAGCAATATCTATATCGATGCCTAAATGTGATGCTCGTGACAAACGTCATTCCATTATTACTACTGTATTTTGTTCCCATAACTTAATTGCGAGCAGTATTCATTTTGCAATTTAATCTTCTTTAGGGAGATTGAAAGACTGTATAAATTGGACGGTTTGTGTAACGTAGGCGTGGCCTCACTGCTCCCGCCCTCGACGGGTCTAGCCGATACCTAATTTAATGCTCGTATGAAAAATATTACAAGATTTTTATTACTACATTTTGTTTCCTTAACTTAATTGCAAGTGGTATATATTTTGCAGTTTAATCTTCTTTAGGGGGATTAAAAGAGTGTATAAATTGCACGGTTCCTGTATAGTGGGCGTGGTTTCGCTGCGCCCGCCTTTCACGGAGCTAGTCGATGCCTAATTTAATGCTCGTAACAAATATTACTGACAAGTGGTGTATATTTTGTAATTTAATATTTTCTAATTAGACTACAATACTGTATACATATGTTCCGACGCGGAACAACGTTAGCCGCGAGCGGCCCGCCGTTGGGAGGCAACGAATTTAGCTATTAAGGAAAAACACATCTGCCATAGAAAACAAGAAGGCATAGCCTAAAACCATCGTATAAATTTAGACCTTTCCTGCGCCGGTAGGAAGCGATTCATTGTTCGGTACTCACTTTTTCGTTTATGACTTTCGGGAGAATAGGCTATGGCTTCTCGTAAAGTAATTTAACACGTGCCACGAGATTTTTGCCTCCACGCGAACCTTTTTTTTACCTGAGCATCCCCACCACACGAAACCGGCCACTCGCGCACACCGGAAGCTAATTTCTATGCGACAAATTTTACACCAATAAAAAAAATACCTGAAACATTCACCAATCCAAAAGCCTTTCCGGTCGACGGAGGAACTTCCGAGAGAGGTTCAGCAGGCTCTCGCGTGCGGAAAAATGTCAGTCTACGATCAGCACTCTCAGTATCAATACATTAAAGAATAATCAAACTCTGTAACCACTCTACAATAAACATACGTGTTAAGGTAATCGAGAGTAACTCCTTACTATCCCACTTATTTTAAAAAATAATAGGGAACTCCGCGACAACAGTTCTGTGCGGAGATTCAACATAAATTGGACGGTTTGTGTATTGTGGGCGTGGCCTCACTGCTCCCGCCTTCGACGGGACTGGTCGATGCCTGCTATAATGCTCGTAACAAATATTACTGTCAAGTGGTGTATATTTTGTAATTTAATATTTTTTAGTTAGACTACAATACTGTATATAGATTGGACTGTTTCTGTATTGTGGGCGTGGCTTCACTGCTCCCGGCTTCGACGGAGCTAGTCGACGCCTAATTTGATGCTCGGAACAAAATATTACAGTATTACTGTTAGTGTATTTTGCTTCTAGATTGCTCTTGTTTATTGTCAACGCGTATTGAATCGTGCCCCTGATCCGGTGGCCCTAATTCTTTTGAAAGGTTTGCGAGGATTAAATTGCGAAACAACCGGTACACATAAATCATAACTGTCCGACCGCTCGCCGGTAGTTCGATGATCTAAAACACCTGGACACGTCAAAAGTAGCCGCGACGCCAGTAGCACGGCTGTCGCGCGACGCGTTCCCCACCGCGGTTTATGTTAGATTAAACTTTCTAAAATGTATCATTAGCGCGATCTAGGACAGGTGGAAGCTCGCAGCCACGGTTTACGTGATTCCGCAACGGTTCGGTACATCTTTATCCGGACTCGGTTCGTCGCCGGTGTAACGAGAGCTTCGTCTACAACGCGTTCCATTTAACCGGAGCATTTCGAGGACCGTCTCATCGAGCGCGCGAACAAATTGTTTGCGTGAAAATTTCGCGCAATCTAAAATTTGGAGGAATTTTTGTCCGAAAAAATGAGCAATTACATTGAAACTCAAGCATAATATTAAGATATTTATTCATTTATGCTGCTCTTCTCAAGCTAATTTCGTTTATAAAAGTAAATAGCCACGGAAGACTATTTCTCACGAGACCTCAACGCACGTCTGCCACAGGAGCGTTGCGATAAAATTGAGTTGTGACCCAGCATTGAAGCTTGTCTTGTCATTTCTAAATTCTTAAACAATTTTAAGCTACGGATTTCATTTGATCTAATGTAGCCTCTGTATGTATGAATATGTGTACACTTTATCTTACTCGGTGCTGCTGAAATGTAGATCTCAGTTGAGTTTCGAAATGCTTAAACAAAGAACAATTAAAATCGAGTTGTGAATTTGTGTACTATAAATGATTATAAATGATAAATATTGGTTCTCGTCACCGATCTGGACATCTATGACGCAATGACGTGTCGTCAACGATCTCTGACGTGCCACGGCTTGATTAGATTCCCGGGAAAAACTATACGCGCTAGCTCCCAACCGTGAAAGTGCGCGGTGTTTATTGTAACGCGATTCCGCCGGACAAATTCCGCGGACGGCTTATACTCCTTTCGATTTGTCGTCGTGGCAAAAGGTCGCGGAGCAACCTTGGCGGCTCGGTATCGTAAGAGGATTCGCTGTAATCCAATATGAGCCACGTGCTACCGACCTAACTCCTTCGATAGCACCGATGTCCGTCTGCGAGGTCAGCACGCGACAACAGTAGATCACTGTGGAAACTGTGAAACATGGGAGGACGGAAAACTCCTCGGGATTTTCACCGCGCGAAGTCGGCCAATTTGTCGCCCGGCGAACCAGTGTGATTCGCGAAGCAGCCTCCGTCTGGGATGCACAAACAAGTGACTTTTTAACACGAGTATAAAATTCAATTTTTTAACCCCGCGGACGTCGCGTCTCTTCCGCGAATCCCGGTGGATCCAATTGTTCGAGGATAGAGGATAACATTGAACCGTGAGAAAATTGGAAATGCACTTCGGATGTAATTTTCATTGAAAAAAGTAAAGAAAATGCAATTACAGTGTGAATTAAACTGTGAGGGTTGAAGAGATTGGACAGAGGTGTTCGAAACCGAAAATAGTAGCAAGTGTTTCCTTTTTTTAGAATAGAAGTTCGGAATAAGTGATTTTCGAATCAAGCTGTGTGCGAGGGAGAATACAACGTTCGAGGTACAAACGATTTCCGGCTGCGATCAGTGGCGGAACTGAAAATTTTCGGCCCCCCGCAAAATATAATTTTGGGCCCCTTTTTCGATATTTTTGTAGGATTGAGATTTTTTAATGCTTTTTAGAAAGGGGAATTGCAAAAATGCAATGAATGCAAAGAGTTTTTTTTTGTCAGTGGAAGAACTACAAACTTTCGGCCACCCACACCGCAAAATAATTTTAGGCCACCAGAAAAAAACAACTTATACAAAGAAATAAAATGTATGTTACATAAAAAAACAACTTACATTATATAAGGGAAAGTATGTCTTCGCTGTTTGTGCATTTTTAACTTAATCTAGGAATAATTTTAGTGAACTTACAAGATAATAAATGTACAAATTTTGGGCCCCCTTTTTTCTCTGGATATTTTTATATGAAATATGTAAAAATTCAATAAACGCAAAAAGTATGTTTTTCTTTGTCAGTGTACTTTAAACTTGGCCCCCCCCCTCCCCCTATTGCGGGTCTTGCGGTACCGCAGTTCCGCCACTGGCCGTGACGCAGAAACCGCGTATTTTTTTTCCGAACAACGTTGTCTCCCGCGGTGAAAAGGGCAAAGCCATTCAGCGGCGATGTCCGCGTTTTATTTATCCCGGCCTCGTATCGCGGTGCTCCATTATGTTTCCCTCTTTCAATTACGTTTACTGAATCGGTGATTGATTCAATACCCGAGCGGAAAAAAGCGTGCACGCCTCCCAAGCAGCGGGAGCAGCAGGTATCGGAGCAGAAGCGAACCCCGTGGTAGCGTTTCAAACGGAAAATAGATTACCTCCACGGCGGAAGGAAAAATATCAATGGGGGTGCAACCAGTAACAGAGTTTTAATAAGACTAGTCATCTGGGCGTGTAACAATCTGGGAACTGAGACTGTCGAACAATTTTTTTCCGAGTCGTGTTCCCTTGAATACTCTGTTCTTATTTAATGAACATAAAATTCACAAAATTATCGTAAACATTGACAAAATTAAATTCGTATAACACTGATAACACGGAAATAATATAAAAATTTAAAAAATTTTTAAATAAAAGGGTTTCTCTGTTCTTAAAAATATGTTCTAATTCTTATCAAATATGACAAACGCAATTATTTTTCTTGAAAATGGTCTAAAATAAGACCGAAACGTCGCTAATTATATTGCAAACTTGCTATTAAATAGTAACAATTTATCGAACCCGAGCGCCGAAAACATTAATTGATTTCAACATTTTACGATCGATAAAAAAAATTGAATAGAAATAATATAAGATTTGGTAAATTAGTAAATAATGGTTACAGTATATAAATAAATCGGCTAAGTGAAATATAAAACAGTGAAAAATTCGAAAAACTTTCAGTGCGAACAAAACACTATTAGGGGATGAAATTAATTTTTATTTATCTCCTACTTCTACGTACATATGCACGTAGCTTAAACTCATTTGCCTGAAACGTCTACGGTTTGTGTTCAATGTTTGTGACCTTGAGGTCCAAGGTCAAATTTTTTTGAAAGAAAGGGCTCCGTGAAATCATGGGTTTCAAGTTAACCCTTAAATTTTCGCAAACTATTTTATTCCACTACAGCGTCGGCTGTGCTATTCATTCCGTAAATCCCAGTTTCGGGATGATCGCGTCCGTGATTCGATTGGCGAATTGGGGGGTTAAATGACCTGTCAGAATAATCGGATACTTTCCACCTGTATCCCCCTCGTTAACCTCGTTAATTGTGACGATCGCGGGCTGGGTGGGGAAGGAGGGATGTGGGTTGCTCTCGTGTTCCAAATTTCGTGTAAACCCACCCTTCCGGGGCTAGATGCAGGACGTGTTGGCTCGGAGAAAAAGGTGGAGGCAACTTGTTACGAGTCCCGATACAACGACCTTGACGTCACCTAGAACAGCGAAAGCATTGGTCTCCACCCTGCCCCGCCCCGCCCCCGTCCTCCTCGGTCGGCACTATCCTCCCGAGTCGAACCAACCCCACCGACACCGGGCGGCATTGTGCGATTGTCTCGGGAACTAGGTCGCCACAATCAGTCTCTTGCAATTGCACAGATACTAGCAGTGGCTCTGGTAACCAGCCCGAAATTCTTGTCTCACCGATACGATTGGCCGTCGCGTCGATGCTGCGGCCCCGTGACCGTCTCCAACCCCTAAGTAGCCTGTAAACAACCCCGACCAACTATTCCAGATAGCGACGTCTGAAACACGTCTTCTTTACGGCCATTTTAGGTCTGAACGTCTTACGTCCAGAATGGACATCTTTAAGACGCCTTAGAGACGATGCACAATGGGCAATTCGGACGAAATCGGCGACAAAATCAAAGAACTTTCGATAGAAATGAAATAGAGCGATGAAATTTTTTTTAAATTGTAGCTGAAACTTTGTAGAATATGGGAAAAATAGGGAGATTATGGTACGAACGTTTTTTAACCTTGATCAAATTCGTTAAACTTGTACAATTTCAAGTAAATTGTGGTTTTTCAATACCATGTGCGGAAAAATTTTTTAATTAATACATGCTATACATCATTTCCCGTAGATTTTTTCACATAGATTTCAAATCTGGTTTCTAAATTTGTCTACGAGATCAGGATTTTTCGAAAAATCTATTTTTGTGATAAGAAATCAAAAGATTTCATTAGTTTCTTGTCACAAAAATAGATTTTTTGCAAAATCCTGATGTCGTAGACAAATTTTGAAACCAGATTTGAAATCAGCGTGAAATATACATACATTTCGTGAAGTATACAGACATAGGTCTACTTATTTTTTTGCCTAATCAAGGACGTGTTAGAGACGTCTAAAAGACGTTCAGGAGATGTCTCTGTGCTATCTGTGATAATCGTCGCGCCTCGTTGCACACCAGCTATTTTATTCGAGCAATTTCATGGGAAAATAAGCAGCGATGTGTCATCGGGGCTTAGTTCTGCTGTCGTTGCACATTAATCACATCCTAGGGCGTCATTTAAAGTTGCTAAGCCGACAATCAGTTCGCGCCTCTCAACGTGTTGATAAACTTCTTTCTAGCGAAAAGGTCTTTTACTGTAGCTAAGTAATAAAGCGTTACTGTAAAGTTCCGCTGTTCGCACTGTTCGCCGACCGGGGTTGATTCTCTTCGATAATTTGTTCTCATCGAGCGTCGCAGTTCTTCTTCGTTTGGCCTAAGGGCTGGATTGATCCAGCTACGATGGAGAGATAGAAAAATGCCGGGGATAAGTGATTGTTTCGCGAAGAACGTGGAGCGCAGGGCTGATAGCAGGCTGTCGTGGGGGAGTATCGGGCCAAGGCGCGGGGTAGTTACACGAGCTAATATTTGCTCCATCAATCAACCGTCGCGTCCTTGGCACACGGGAGGCCGAGTTACCTGAGCCGCACCTGCTGATTTATACCACTGTTTCAGAGCAGCGGCGGAACTACAAATTTTCGGCCCCACCACCGCAGAATATTATTTTCGTCCTCCAGAGAAAAAACAATTTCTATTATGTGATGAAAGAAAATTTACATAAAAATCAACTTATATAAAGAAAGAAAATTTCTTTTGCATAACAGTAAACGCAAAAAGCATGATCTTTTTGGCAGTGTACTTTTAACTTAAATTCGAGATAATTTAATCAAAGTTGCGGGGTCTTGCGGTATTGTAGTTCCACCTATGTTTCAAAGACACCCCCACACTGGCGGAACTATAATACCTCAAGATCCTGAAATTCGGGGGGTGCGTAATCGGAGGAGACACAAAACTTTGAGGTCCCAAAATTGTATATTGTGGGGGCAGGCCGTAATTGGAGGGGATCCAAAATTCTGGGAGCCTAAAATTATATTTTGCGGGGGGACCTAAAGTTCTGTGAGCCCAAAATTATATTTTGCGTTTGAGCCGTATTCGGAGAGGGCTCAAAACTTTGAGGTCCCAAAATTATATATTGCGGAGCGGGGGCGTAATCGGAGGGGATCCAAAATTCTGGGAGCCTAAAATTATATTTTACAGGAGGTGCCGTAATTGGGGCCCAGAGTTCTGGGAGCCGAAAATTATATTGTGCGAGGGTGCTGCAAATTTCTGTGTGCCCGAAATTATATTTTACGTGGGGGCCGTAATCGGTGGGGGTCCAAAATTATATTTTGCCGGGGGTGTGCCCAGTAATTCCTCCCATCGGCCCCCTGAAAGCAACGCTTCCTCTCGCGATCATCACGTTCGCTGCCGCCTCGATAACAGCCTTCGGGCGGTTTCGATGCGTTTATGGGAAAAAATGAGTAAAATTTGGATCAGTGAAGAGATCAATTTAAGGATCTCGTGCGATCGATAAAAATTGTTTTACCGCGCTTTCGATGCCGGATTCCCGCGATGCAGGCGAACGCGTTTCTTGCGACTCGCCTCGCGGAATGCAAACCGCCGATACGCGACACTATAATTCTCGAGATAACCTCGTCGTGATGTATCGACCTCGTTAATGCAACTATGAATCGCGGAGCGCGACACGAGGAACGTCGTCGTGGCCGTTCGAATCTCTTGCATACTGCAACACAGTTGTTAACATTGGTAGCGTCGTCAGCAGGGACGCCCTGTGTTCGACGAACGTCTTCGGCATAGTGTCCAGCAGGGTTCGGAATTATTCGAATTATCGATGAAATTTTATTCGTTATTCGACCACAGTTCCTCGATCGTTAAAAAAAAATTATTTCACAATAATTCAATCACAATAAAACGAAATTGTTGTTCATTTATTACTTCAAACCATATAAGGTTTACATTACAGGAAAAAGAAAGGTATTTCAAATTCGTCATGAAAATTCTCCACCAATGACAGGATTATAAAATATTCGTAGAATTATTTTTCTGAAATTAAATTTTTTTACGCCATCAGGCTCCAAGGAAAATTAATTTATTATTTCGTTTGTAATTATTTCGTTTGTGTCCATCGTACGAGAAAGAACTTGCAAGGTTTCTTAACAACACGCTGAGCATACACAAAAGAAGAAAACAGACTGACAGTGCATTGATCACGCCGGTAAGACGATCGCCGATAGCAACAAATTAATCGCCGGTTACTTACAGAAAGTTTGATATCGGCGGTAATCATTCAAGAATGAGTCATCGAATGAATGTAATTCCAGTCGGATCAGCTTGTTTACGTCCAGTGTTGCTGCCGAGTGATTCATGGACGAGGTTGAACAAATCTTTTTCAATAGTTAACGGTAAACAAGTGTGATAGATTTTTCTTCGATCACCCCGTAGAACGTTTTGTATTCTTCTGCGGACTTTTTAATATTATCTTGCATGAAACTTCACCACGATATCAAAAAAAAAAAGAAGCATGGCGGATTCGTAATTTGAATTTTCTCATCATCGAAAATTGTCACGAGCGAGAAGAAAAAAGATCCGTTATGCGAAACCTTTGTTTACTATTACATCATCCGCGACGATCAATCGATTGGTTCCGAAGGCTGCTTTTTCCTCGATTCGACATTAATTATTAATTAACTTCCCCGGCGACTACGTCGAGATACATTATAATGACTCAATAAGGGAATGGATGTTTAACTTCCGGAAACCGATCCAGTTAACGTAGCTAACATTTATAGACGTTTGTGTATACGTTGACTGGGATAATTGGAAAATTGTCTATGTAAACGGTGGAATTATAGAACCAGTTCCATATAATTCAGTCGGTACAAGAGACGGTAACAATTATCACGTTCTCTCGTTACGTGTTTGCGCAAGCGGGTCTATCGAGATCGAGGCGCTTATAACTTATAACGAGAGTAGGGGAGAGGAGACAGATAAGCTGTACAATATTTTTGTTATTAAAAAACAATTTTATTAGGCAATCTTTCTTTTCTATTTCTGTTTGTCCGAAAAATATTTCAGTGTTATAGAAACATATTCTGTGTATGTCTTATATTTATTCTGTATTATATTCTGAATACAAACTTTTCGGTCCTCGCCTGCAAAATATAATTTTGGGCCCCCTTCTTTCTTTCGATATTTTTTAATGCTTTTAGGAAGGAGAATTGTAACAATTCAATAAACGCAAAAATATTGTTTTTTGTCAGTGTACATTTAATTTAATTTAAATTGGAGATAATTTTAGTAAAATTACAAGAATAATGAATGGTAAAAATTTTTTGTTCCCACAGATTACAGCCTCCCTGCAAAATATAATTTTGAACCCCCGGAATTTGAGCCCCCTTTTTTCTTTCGATATTTCTACAGGATTGAAATTTTTTAATGCTTTTTAGTTACTTCTAATTTAAATTAGGGATAATTTTAGTAAAATTACAAGAATAGTGAATGGTAAAAATTTTTTGTTCTCACAGATTACAGCACCCCTGCAAAATATAATTTTGAAACCCCTTTTTTCTTTCGATTTGTAGTTACTTTTCTTTCATTTTGTAGTTACTTCTAATTTAAATTAGAGATAATTTTGGTAAAATTATACGATAATAAATGGAAAAATATTGGGCCCCCCGTGTTTCGAGTTCTTGCGGTATTGCAGTTCCGCCGGCGAACATATTTCGGAACATAGTTCTCCAAATGAAAGAACTATTATTTTATAAATACGCGGTGGTGAACAGATGAATTTTTCAAGAATCTGTTTACACGGAGAGTTTCTTTTCGTCCCTTATGCGAGGGGCGCGTGTAAAATATTTTCTCAAGTTTCGTACCCCGTGGTGTTCCATAGGGAGGCGTTCGGTTAATGTGACCAGCGACTGGAAAGAACTCTCGGAATAATTCTTTCATCCCTGACATTATCTGCCGTACGAAATCTCAGCGTGACGAAGGACGCCACGAAGAGGGCTCGTTAGAATCGATCCGACGGTGCCAGTCCGCGGGTAGAACGGTCGAAGCCCGCATGGGACATTTCGATCTCGTCGCGTCGATGGCGGTCGACTCGCTGAAAAAGCCTTGACAATTATCGATTGACTTTTTTTCCGATCGATTTGGGAAAGCACGTCGTCGTCGTCTTGCGCTGCGACATTTCCCTGACACACATAACTAATCGCTGTACCCGCGCGGAGTATTCGATCCGACCGACCCTGTTTAAACATACAAGAATACGCCGAAGAAAGGGCTCGGAGCATCCTGCGATATCATGAATTACAAATAACACCGCGAACACATCTGGCCATAGAAACAGCCGAGTCGCGCGACCGCTTACCGTTTGGCTAGTGTGCTGTTTTTGCATGATCGCTGTCCTTGACCCCCCCCCCCCTTTACAATATTGGAAAAATACAAGTACAGATCAAATACCTTTTCAAACAATACCGTCGAATCAAAGTACATAATTCAGTCACTGCGGTCGAGACTCGAAGCTCGCCGTCACGGTTACCTCTTGAAGTAGACCGTTCAAATCCCGTATCGTGAACAAAATTGATTTTAATAATATAATGTAATGTTATTTTTGACCGACGGTGGCAGTCGATGGGTTAGGGACGATTTTAATAAACGGATGATATCTGCCTAGTTGCCGCGACTACAAATTTTCGGTGCCCCCCGAAAAATATAATTTTGGGCCCCCAGAATTAAAACCAATTAAATTATAATGAAGAATGAAAACTTATATTACATAAAAAAACTTATACATATTATATTATAGAACATATCATATTATGTTATGAAATATTATAATATATCATATTATATTATATTATTATACTATATTATATTATACTATTTTACTATATTCTATCATATATTAAGAATACATTATATTATTAAAAAAATATTCTTTATATACGTATATGTATAAGTAAAGAATATATGTATAATTTGGGCCCCCATATCAGAGTTGGGAAAAAAGTAATTTCAATTACAATTACTTGTAATTGCAGAAATAAAAGTACAAGTGCATGTAATTGCAGAAATAAAAGTACGATTACATGTAATTGTAATTATAATTGCAATTACTTTGGTTCAACCAGTAATTGTAATTGTAATTGCAATTACTTTGGTTCAACCAGTAATTGTAATTGTAATTGCAATTACTTTGGTTCAACCAGTAATTGTAATTGTCATTGCAATTACTTTGGTTCAACCAGTAATTGTAATTGTGGGCCACAATTACATTAATTGTAATTGCGTCTAACAATTGCAATTATAGTAATTGTAATTGCGTCTAACAATTACAATTACAGTAATTGTTCTTTTAAAACCACTATTTTTATGTTTTGGACCAAATGGTTCTGTTAAATAACTGGTTCCTTATTGAAAATGTAGTCCACTTTTGCTCATGTAATCGATGATGTAATTAATTACTCATGTAATCAATTACTGCCCAACTCTGCCCCATATTATATTATTATATATATTATGATTTGGGCGCCCTCCGCTTACGGGGTCTTGCGGTATTGTAGTTAGGCGCGTGTCGCGACCCGTGCCTAGTTAGTTGCAACGAGAATCGAAAACCGTCGGCCCAGACCCTGAAAATGCTGAAGTGGAGTGGCCGCGTCGGAACGAGGACGGTACGAGGTTGTCTGTCGGCGATTGTCCAAAATCCCGGGGCCCTATTTAAACATCGAGGACCCGGCTTTGTGCTGGTTGTCCTCCTTAACACCCCAGCAACTGGTGAATTTTATGAATCCGCGTCTAATTAACGAGCACGCTCGCCGGCGCTTCAAAAGAGACGGGAGAAGCTGAGCATTCAACGGAGATCAAAGGACACGCGACGGCGACGGCGGCGACTACGCGGTATCCATTCGACAAAAGTTCGGCCAACATGGCCGACTTCTGGGTGAAGGTGAGGCCATATCTTCGGCTGTACTAGAATATGGCCTGAACCTCAGCGCACTCGAAGACGTTCGAAATCCTGTCGATCGGTCCAGACAATTTTCGACTATTTTTCGTATTTCTGTTTTAAACGCATTACGTCTCGTCTGCACGGATTTGTGCGCTTTTAATTTTTATATACAGCAATTCATCGATAATTGTCTATACCACGGGTCTGGCCAAAGACAATTATCGTGGAGGGGTACTATTCTTTGAATTTTGCCGAACGTAGTACAGGACACCGACGCTCGAGAGGCCTCGGCCGCCGAGCAGTGAAATCCGATACCGGGTCGGGTGTGTCGGTGTGAATCACTACTAATCCAATGACAAAACTTCTTTATTTTTTATTATTTTTTTATGGAACTTTCGCCAATATATTCGTGGCATTTTTCTAATGAAAATTATACCAAATATGATACAATTCCGATGATATTTACGATTTTAGTTTAACATTCACGTATTGTCCCGGTCAAGAGAGTGTGTCTTACAGGGGCGAACCGACGTGTATTATAAATGACCATATATCTGTATATGATCCGAATTATATCATATTTGGTATCATTTTCATTAGAAAAATGTCACGAATATATTGGTGAAAGTTCCATAAAAAAATAATAAAAAATAAAGAAGTTTTGTCATTGGATTAGTAGTGGTCTCCCGATCGCACACCGATATACCCGATCTGGTATTGGGTTAGATTGCTCGGCGGCCGAGGCCTACCGAGTTTCATGGCCCCTCAGTGGAATGGGTAGGCGACTAGACAATTAACGTTTAGATAATTTTCGACAATTATCGATGAATTACTGTAATTGGTTATTCTTAATTCCACCCGGTACCAGAGAAAGTTTTCTCAGAAATAATGCCAGGAGGGAATGTGTTAATAACAATTCTGGCAGACGTACCTTGAGACGAATTTCACCACGTTGCAGAAAAATTACGACGACGTCACCCGCGACGTCGCAATGAACTTTGCGAGACATCACGCAACGAGGAGAGAGATCGTAGGGAAGATTTACGGATTTATTTTTCCTCGAGGCGTTGACGTTCCGGCTTTCAGGAAGACGCACATGCTTCTCTATTAGCTCTCTCTTTCTCTGCGCACATTTCTCACCTAATCGCCAGAGCCTCAAAATTTCATTATACCTGTTGTTTTTTTTCGAAAATGTTCTAACATTTAACTTCGGTTGCAATTTTCACGTCTCCGTACCACTTCTCAGATGGCACGCGACGTCTTAAAGACGCCTTCTGTTTTACATCCAGACGTTTGTTGTCTCTAAGACGTACCGTTTCCGAGTAAAAGACGTTCGGGAGACGTTCGGAAGCCGTTGGAGACGTGTTTAAGACGTCTGAACGTCCAACAACAGACCTCTTTAAGACGTGTCTGTGATATCAGTGTTACCAGCACACGCGTCAACCGATAAATAGCAATAACAAATAATCATAATAATAAATAATATCAACAAAAAAATTGTATCAGCTCTTCCGCGTTCGCTAATGAGTTGACGGCAACCTAAATAAATAAATAAAAAAAACGATCCCATTATTTATAAACAGTTTAAAACGCGACCGTGTAGGTTTCTATGGCAACACCACCGGTGCTCTGTAAAAACGAAAATTCGATGCGCAGGCATTTATCGGCTGTAAATAAATTGCTGTGCATTGGGTTAATGGAGTGTCGATAGAGTGGAACAATTCGACGGGATTGAGTCGCCCGGCCGGGAATTTCGGGGACGCAGTTGCGTGATAGGAAATCATTCGACAGGGTAAATGGCGTGGCCTGGTAATCGCGGCGTTAATTAGCGGTTGTCACGAAATTTTCCGTCGGGTTCAGGCCAGGTCCGAGGCCGAACTATCGGGCGCGCGCGGGTTTCTGTGTCGGGTTGGGTCGGGTCGGGTCGGATCGGCGCGGCGGCGGCTCTTCTGGAAGATGTGTCGGAGCGTGTTGGTTAGCATGCGATGTGCCAGCTGGGATTGGTCGAGTTTGCCGGGCGAAAACGGGATCAATACTGGGAGGCTTTCGACACGGAGGCGTAGGCTGGTCGTTCTCCACTCGACGGGAATCGGGACTACGGAGTCCCTGACCTTGCCGGCGACCTTAACCTTGCCGACACCCTTCGAACCACCCGCCAGGACTCGACGAATTTTCCGTCGGTGCACGATATCCCTCCCTCCCCCCTTTTAACTAATTTCTCCCTTAACGTTCGCGATATTTTTTCTCCCCCGAAACCGTTCGGCTCCTTCATCGGTCGCCGGCGACCGAGCGCTGCCGAACACGAATTCTCATGGAAACGACAGGTCGCTCCGAGTGCCTGACTTATTTTTACAACTCGCTGTGCACATTTTTTTTATCCCCTCAATTGAGTTTTTTTCGCGGAGGTAATTACCGTGCAACGGGGCCACCGAGCGTGACCCTGTCGGGATGGATTTTCTTTCGACAAAGGCATATTTCTGTCGTATAGAACCAAATGAAAAACACCCTCTTTGCGTTTGTAAATCGGAATTACGAGTTTTCGCGAATATTAAGTCGATTTTTCATCGTTAACCTTCGCTTCGCGTATAGGACTGTAACCACTAATTGATAAAAACGTATATGAAAAGTTGTTGGATGGAAAATTTTCAAAATAGATTATTTCTATTTATAGAGAATTGTATATTATATTCACATAGATTTTTTAAATCTTTTCATATCTACCGTGATGAAAATCGACAAAAATTCTGGAAAAAATTTCTCTTTACATTTTCCATTGAAAACATGCAGGGATGTATATGTACGCAGAGTGAAGATTAAATACTTCCTTTATTTGTGAAACCACATCTCTCGGGACGCTTCATTCATTTTTCAATCAAATGAAAAAATTCGTAGCATTTTCAACGAAATTCACTTGTTTAATACGAAATTTTACAAACTCAATTTCCTTGTTGTCGCCAAAGTGAATCAATCAGAGGACGTTCGACGAATTGTTTCGCTTGGGAAAGATTATATTTTACTGAGTCGCTCGCGCGAAGATAAGGAGGAACTCGCAGGATCGAGACTGATCAGACGAGTCGAGCAACGATCACGGCGACAGCGCTCGTTTTTGCACAATTAAAATCGCATGCTGCAACCTTGAGCGACGCGCTATGGCCCGAACAACGTAATGAAATTTAACTGAGGTTGTTAAGGTCGATTCTATCGTTCCGGACTTATCGCTGCTACGGCCAGCTGCTGTCTACACGATGTAGTTGCATACTTCGAGACGTTCCATTCGAAAATGTCCTTTTCGACCAGGCGCGAAACTACAATACTGCAAGATCCGTAATCGGACGGGGCCCAAAATTTTTCCATTTATTTTGTAATTCTACTAAAATTATCCAGAATGTAAAAAACATATTTTTTGCGTTTATTGAATTTTTACGACTCTCTTTCCTAAAAACAATTAAAAAATATCAAAAATGAGGGCCCAAAATTATATTTTACGGGGTGGGTTGTGTAATTGATGGGGGCCCAAAATTTTTTCATTTATTTTGTATTTCTACTAAAATTATCCAGAATGTAAAAAACATATTTTTTGCGTTTATTGAATTTTTACGACTCTCTTTCCTAAAAACAATTAAAAAATATCAAAAAAGAGGGCCCAAAATTATATTTTACGAGGAGGGTTGTGTAATTGATGGGGGCCCAAAATTTTTTCATTTATTTTGTATTTCTACTAAAATTATCTTGAATTTAAAAAACATATATTTTGCGTTTATTGAATTTTTACAACTCTCTTTCCTAAAAACAATTAAAAAATCTCAATCCTATAAAAATATCGCAAAAAGACGGCCCAAGATTATTTTTTACGGGGAGGGTTGTGTAATTGATGGGGACCCAAAATTTTTGCACTTATCATCTTGTAATTTTATTCAAAATCATTCCGAATTTAAACTAAATTGAAGGTACACCGACGAAAAAATCCCTAATTCAAATGAAATCAAAACTTTTTGCGTTCATTGAATTTTTACCAGGGTCCCAAGTGTTTTTTCTGGAGGCCCAAAATTTCATTTTGCTATTGCCAAACAACGTTCTCCGTGGTGGCTGATTTTCAATCGAACTTTTAACAGATAAAACATTTGCATCGAGTTGTAACGCTTCTCCATCTAATTTCTGGGGCTATTATTTCAGAATCGCGTTTAAACATTTTTTTATAAAGTCATTTCTTAGAAACAAACTTTGCGTCGAAGATCCATGGGCGCAGGTACTGAGAAATCGTGGTCACGTTTCTCGAACGTCCGGCGAAGACGTGAATCTTCTGACATTGTTTTCAGCAATTGTCGCAACATCGAGACTGAATACCGCGGCGCACCGTTGGATGTTACACTCGCGCTAGAACGAAGCCGGTTATGATCGATCGTCGCGCGTTTTAACGAGCCTCAACGAGGCGTCGTCGTCGGCTGAACGGTCCTAGAAAATCAGCTCGGATCGTGGCGTGCGCACCGACACACAGAGAGAGAGAGTTATTAGAACCGTCTGCGAGCGATTTCCGGGTGGCTGTGTTTGGTGATGTTATCAGTAGCTCCGGTGTTGAACTCTTCTTCTTTTTTTCTTCTTTCATCGAGATAACCGAGCGACCAGTTTTGCACAACCTCCCGCGCGCTCCGTCGAACAATCAGAGATCCGCGGAATGCAAAGTGGCCCCGTTCGTCGTATCTACATACGTACGATACATAGTGCGCGTCACAGAGAGGTTACCTAATCGAGAAAATTTTTGGACACGCCATCGAGCTATTCGATTTTTCGTCGTAGTGCTGGGTGCAACAACACCGACAGTAACAAGTGCGGTGACCAACGGTTTATAAATAATCCGCGATGAAGGTTAAATTTACGTTATCGACCAATCGAACGCAAGATTTCACCTCTCGTTAAAGCTGTTTAACACTTTAATAAACAGGATCGTTTAAGCGCTGTTCAGTACATGCGAGTGAAGTCGCTTTAAAGAATTTAAAAAAAATTTTTTTTTATATTAACATTACTTTTTGTCGATGATTTTTCGTCAATCACGTCCCGAGTTTCTACAAAGAGTCATCCCGATAAAACCTCTTCCGCGCCAACTGTGCAAACATACGGCGTTTCACCTCGAAATCGCTGGAGAATCACGAAGTTTTTGTCGGCTTTCAAAAAATTTAGCTGTTCAATCGAAAGAAATCATAGTGAATAGATCTTTCTACCAGCGCGCCGCGCGAGGAGTAGATACTCCGTGCGGAACGCGACGGAATACGTGGTGGGCATAATTTATGGTAGTCTCCGGAATTGTCGCGAGCCAGAGCTGAAATCATTATTATAATTAGATTTCGCTTTCGACGGTAAAATCGTGCGTGTACCACAGTTTGCGACCTCAAGTCTACGAGTGTCGGTGTGAAATGCTTCGTAGCATTTCGATTATAAATGTTTACTTGTAGTCTCGATGGTTAATACAAAATTGAAATGCTCTCGGCGCAAGGTTCGATCAATATTTAAAGAAAAATCAATATTTAAATATTGATCGAACCTTGCACCGAGAGCATTTCAATTTTGTATTTCGATTATAATTCCGAAATTTCATATGAGCAGCCCAGATAGCACAGAGACGTCTGAAAGACGTCTTTAGGACGTCTTAAATATGTCTATTCAGGACGCGAGACGTCCGGACCTAAAGTGGACGTAAAAAAGACGTCTCTAAGACGTCGCGTGCTATCTGAGAGCCTGGTACATCTGAAAAAAGAAAACGAGGAGGAATCGTTGACAGGTTCGAGATGTTCCACCCTCAAATTCGCGGGTCCCGGTCTCGTTCTGGTGAAAGAAGGACGCAACCGTTTTCCGATGTTGCCCGACTAATTCGTCGGTCTCGAATGTGTTAGGTTTGCGCGTGCGATCCCGTCGACCGGAAGTGGCGGGTGTGCGGATCGACCGGCCAGCCGCGAGTTGCGAGTTGCTGCTGCTAGTCTGTCGTGTGTTTCGCGAGTGATCCCGAATGATGATCGCGCGACACGCAACCTAGACCGTGCTCGGACTCCTCAGTCGCGGAGAATCGGAACGATCGGTGGTCCACGTGGTAAAACCGGGACGCTCTAGGATCACCGGCGAAGGGACATGGCATTGTTTTCCGGCGGCGGAGCTGGCGGTGGTGGCGGTGCTGCTGGCGGTGCTGCCGGCGGCGGAAACGGACAACCGCCACCGGTCAGGACCGAGGACACTGTCGGCAGCATTCTGCCCTCTAGACAGCGCAGCCTGAAGGATCGACTACGCGAAGGCATCGCCGGAGGATTTAGCTGGCAGTGAGTATCGCTATTACTCGATTAACCTTTCAAGAACAGCCGTCGTTTCGCGTACGATCAAATTGGGTGCTGAGCTTAGCGGGCTAGACAGATGCCAGGTGGCCCTGGAGGATTTGGTAGCGAGCGTGGCGAGTTTTTAATTCCCCTTTTTTAACCCCTTGACTACGGCGGACTGTGATACGCACCGGTCGTACCACACGGCAGGAATTGAGTTACGATGTGCACCGAGAACTTATGGGAATAAATGTATAATTTTCGCCGCGCCTATTCATGTTCTACAGGCGCTCTACGTGTCAGAAAGCCAAATTGCGTCGAGCGCCTATAGGCGTTCTCAGTGTCAGGAAGCACAAACGCAAAATTTCTAAGCGCCTATAGACGCCCACAATAGCCAAAGGGTTAAGAACAAGTGTCGCGTTTGTCGAGGACAATCATGATACTCAACTGCGTAGAATCGAATTGGACAATGAGTATGTACATTGAACTTGATAGGTGCAAGATGATCCCGTAGGATGTAGTTGCCACTGAGCATCACAATTCCTGGATTAATCCTCATTCTCAGAGAACGAACGTATTTGTTGAGGACAATCGTGATACCCAACTGCGTAGGCTACAATCGTGTGACAAGTTCAGTGGACTCGACAGGCTTCCGGGATTGATCATGAATAGTCGGTGCACACTTCACCCAAACCGTGATCCCCAATTTTGCAGACGATCAAATTTTCAAATTCTGTCCGCTTCGAGTTAACATTTTTCGTTCTCGAGTCACTGTATTTAATCGGGATCAATGGACGGATCAACTTTCTAGCCTGAGACTCGCGAGTTCGCTCGGCAGTAGCATCGCCGCGGTGCAATTTACCTTTGACCGTGCGGTGAATTCATTGAGCTTGATGGACAAATATTCAGAGCAAGATTAAAATTCAATTGGCGACGTCGTTTTCCAAGCGTATGTTGCCTCCGTTCACGGTGTGTAGTCGGTTATAGACGAACTTGCGAGGTTCGGCGAAAATTCAGAGACGTCGTCGTACTTTCTGTTTAATGCTCTCTCTTTCTCTCTCTCTCTCTCTCTCTGGAACAGAACAGAGCTACGAATTTGTCCGCACGGTGGTAAATAAGATCGTAGAGTATATGTATTGTGGATTCAATTGGAGCACCGCGTAAGTCTTCACTCGCGAAGAATGGAACTCGTATGACGGGCTTATCGTCTATGATAGAGAGGAGTCTTTCAAATCTTCGATTCAACCGACAACGACCGCCATATTTCCACTTTAACGTATTCGTTCGCTGAATCCTTTCGAATTGATCGGACATGATAAATGCGGTCTAACGGTGGAACTAATAATTCCATTAAAATGTCTTCGGATATTTTATATGGATCGAAATATGGTTAAGCGATCGGAAATTCAAAGATGGATCGCTACACTGCGGATGTTTATGCAATTTTCAATTTCTCCGGGCAAATTTTCAGCGGAATCGTGTAAATATTATTTTCCAGTGGTAGCAGTCTTTGTAGTTCTGAAATAAAATCAAATATTATTGGACTCTATGGAATTTTATATTCTAAAATTTTTCGAAAATTTTCAGAACCCATAAACGCATAAAGATCCGCAGTCTACATATAGATGAATCGTTCTGGTCGATGTTATTTTTCCAACGAAATGGCGATTTCGCCAGATTCGAATGACCGCACGGGAAAAAGCAGAGAGGAGAAAGCGAATTTTCGGGAAACGAAAATTTGATTGCCATCGGCAACGCGCATTGTTGCACTCCGGCCGCGGAAAAATGAGCGGCCGGTGTTATAAGCATTTTTCGTACTCCGCAAACATTTGCCGCGTAGTTGTCCCGCAGCCGTATTTTATCGAGTATCGTTTACAAACCCTGTTCTCCGCGGAATTTTGAATATCAAACTGCCCGAGCATTTCGCCGTCCCGCCGAAGGACTTTTTCATCCCCGCGAATCGCGTTTTCGTTTTCTCCCCCGGGAGATTTAGCCTTTCGCTCGGGCAAAAGAGCCGCGTCTACCCGACCCTATTAGCAAACCTAATTACGCGACCTATGCGCCACTTAGCTTCGTGTTGCGCAGTAGTGACCATGGTTACTTTTCAATTCGGAGTCACACCGTTCTCGTCGTAGACGAAGTTCGTTTCTACGAACACGAATTTCTCGCTCCTTGAATTAATAGACTACGAATTTCGTGGAATATTAACTGTCTAAATAAGCTGGAAGTAACACGACAGCATTTTGAATATAAGCAAAAATTGACGAATGGGAAATTTCCAAAAATTTATTATATTTTGCAATTAAAAATTTCCCGACGTTTCGATCCTAATGTGGATCATTCTCAAGGGAGAAATGTTGCATTAGGATTGAAACGTCGGGAAATTTTTAATTGCAAAATTGCTTAAATAGTTAAAATTGGATCGAACCTGTAGCGCTGACATCACGGATAATTTATTTAAAATTTTTACAATCGATATAACGGAATATTTATTGATTAAGAATGTGTGATGTTTCAAATTTTTTAAGTATTGTATATTTATTTTTCAAAAGTCAATAAAACGTCACAAATTTTTGCTTCACATTTTGCTACAAAAATGTATAGGGTCCAATGACACCGCTGTACAAGCTTAACATTAAAATAGCCCAGAGAGACTGTTAAATGGCTTAACTACGTTTTTGATTGGTTATATAAAGATATTTGATTTACTTGGAATTTCCTCCACGCATAGCAGCATTTTATTTGAATTTGTACAGCAACGATCGTTTCCGATAGTATCCGAAATATTTTTCGGCGAAATTTTATCCAGCTCTGATTCGCGGAAACGGAGTAAACAGTCAACAATTTTTATCCGAGTAAATTCGGGACCGCTCTCCCGTATCGGATCGATCGCGAGCAAATATTTTTCCGGTTCCGGGAAAACATTCGCACCCGGCCGTAATGGAAACACGACGCACCGATCCCCGCAGCTTCGGACGCAATATCGTTCAATTTAATTACTGCCGGCAATAATTCAAGCATTATCGTCGGGTCAGTGTTTCGGAGTGCGCCGCGTAATCAGTAGATGGCAGCCGCTGTTGACTGCTCGAGACGGCCACGAGAATTACTGGCCTGAAGAAAGGCCTCAGAGCTGTTGCGGTTATCTGTAGACAGCGGATGTTTATGCATTTATGGCAAAAATTAGTAGGTATAATTTAAAACAGTAAAAATATTGGAAAAATGTAAACATACTGTTATATTATTTTCAACCTATTAAATATATTGAGAAAGGAAATAAATGTCTATTTCACTCCAATTTGTTGCAAGTGACATAAAAAAATTTTATTTTGCATAAAAATCCGCTGTCTAGTTATGTGTCTTCGAAAAATAAAAACGTGGTAATAGGCATGACGGTAGTTTTTCGAATATTTATAAAATATATTTTATATTTGTATATATTTACAAATATAATCATCAATATAGACAATGGCAGAACTACAAATTTTCTCTCCACTCCGCAAAATATAATTTTGAGCACCTCGAAAAATATAATTTTGGGTCCTCAGAAAAAAAAACAATTTATATCGTATAAAGAAAGAAAACTCATATTACATGAAAAAACAATTTGTATTAGGAAAGAAAACTTAACTTACATACAAAAGACGGTATAAAGAAACAAAAAATTTTGGGCCCTTGTGAGACTAAAATTTTTTTATTCGAAAGATGAAGAAAAATATCTAGAAAAATGTGTTATTTTTAATACTTTTACAAAAAATTCAAGAAACTGTCTGAAATGAGAAACTGTACTTCTTCAATCATAAGAATGCAATTAATAAAAACTACTGAAACTCGTTTTTCACACGCATCATACGATACTGTTTCATATGAATTTGGCTTTACCAGTTCGCATCGGTATTCACAGTTTCGTAATAACGTCATAAAAGGTGTACTCTTTTTCTGTCCAGTAGCATCATCGTCATCATCATTATTCCTTGTTGCGTATTGTTCAAACGTCGCGAAGAATTTATACGACGATCGCTAATTGATGACGCAGATCGGTGTAATTGGTAATTAGCCGCGGCAATGGCCGTTCTCAGACTTTATTTTCCAAATGGCTACTTTGTTGTGACGTTTGATGGGAGGGTATTACGCAGAAAACACGGTACAATGTTCTCACGCATTATAATAATCTTCGTCGTGTTCTTGCTGATTACATAAAAAAAAACTATGTTTAATATTTTCACGTAGAGGTAAAATTAAAGTAGCAGAAGTACCTCTTAAATTATTCATTTTTCTCCTCATCCTTCGTAAAAAACCTTAAACAATATCAATCCTACAAAAATATTGAAAGAAAAAAGGGGGCCGAAACTTCTGTGGGTCCAAAATTGTATTTTGCGGGGGAGGGGCCAAAATTGTTATATTTATTATCTTCTAATTTCACTAAAATTATCCGTAATTTAAATTCAATCAAATCAAAAGTATACTGACAAAAAAAGCATACCTTTTGCAATTTATTTAATTTTTACAACTCTTCTTCCTAGAGACCATTAAGAAATCTCAACCTTATAAAAGTAGGGAAAGAAAAAAGAGGACCAAAAATTCTGGGGGATCCAAAATTATATTTTGCAGTAGAGGGGGGCCAAAATTATTGTATTTATTATCTTCTAATTTCACTAAAATTATCCGTAATTTAAATTCAATCAAATCAAAAGTATACTGACAAAAAAAGCATACCTTTTGCAATTTATTTAATTTTTACAACTCTCCTTCCTAGAGACCATTAAGAAATCTCAACCTTATAAAAGTTGTGAAAGAAAAAAGAGGGCCGAAACTTCTGTGGGTCCAAAATTGTATTTTGCGGGGGCGCGGTGCCGAAAATTCGTAGTTCCGTCACTGAAAGTATGAAATTCTGTACAAGTTGTTTCGACAGCGTCTTTGGTCCCGGTGTGAAACGGTCGTTTCCACGTGGCAGTTTTCGGCAAGTACCAAGAGCAGCGCGGGGGTGTACGAGTAGAAAGAGAGAGAGAGAGAGTGAGAGAGAGAGAGAGAGTGAGAGAGAGAGAAAGAGCCGGTCGATCAAATCGGTCGGGTCGATCGCTCGATGTGCGCGGGCGGCGGCAACTGCGCCCCGAGCATGGCCTCAGGAAGCACGAGCCGAGCGTGCTTCCGATAATTTAATCAAGAAAGTTCGGTCGGCTCGCGTGTCAGTCCCGCGAGCTGTCCGAGTTATCTCGATCCCGCTGAAAGAACTCTGCTCTGCCTCCCTACTCGATGGAGCCCCGGAGCAGAGAGCCGAGGGCCGCCGCGCCGTCTTTCCCCTAATTCCAGCTTCGTGTTCGTTACCAGGGAGCAAAGCCAGCAGTCGTTGCCTCCGTTGAACGAGCTGCCAACTTTTCTTTCTGGCGCGTCGCGTTTTCCTTCCTTCCTTCCTTCCTCCCTTCGTTCGTTCTCCTGCTCCTCCGACAGGTTCCCAAGTCGCTCGTAAAAGGATCCGATCGTCTCGATCTACTTCACGGAACTCGCAACTGGGACCGCGTTTAATTCCCGGCGACACGGGACCCATTGTGACCCGAAATGGAACGTCGAGAGCGTGTCCCAGCTCCGCGATCGAAATTTCATGGTGGCTCCCCGCGGACCACCTCTCCTAGAGCCGCTGACCCTTTCCGCCAATTACTATGGCGTTGTTAATAGATCGCGATGTTTGTACAGGGTGCTCGAGAAAACGTTAAATGTTAAGGGCAAGTTGACCTTGGGGTAGATTGATCGCATCCTCTTTGGAGGGACTTGTGACCTTCGCAAGGACTCGTTCGTAGGCACGTAGACTCTTCTAACAGGTCCGTCCTCTTGTTCTTCAGGTTTTCTTCCTATCGGCTGGTGGACGTGTTCTCCTTGTCTGCTTCATAATCAATCTCAATTTGATCTTGGTTTGTTCAATCGCGGTCCTCTTCGCTCTTGCTCCTTGTTATCTATGACAGTTCTCATTGCCGTAGAGATGGAGGATGCAAGGTGTCTAATCCAGGATGTATCTTTATGAACATTTCTCCAGAACCTTCTTCATGCTCGCCGATCGTCGAGCATCCGGGGCCACTTCCGGAGCTCTATTCTCGCCCGGTATGGACGACTCCATCATCGAAACGGACTTCGAGCCATAATCCTTGATTACCATTCTAATCTCGTCAAGGGTGGCAAACAGAAGTCCTATTCTTTATGTCGGACCACTTTGCCCGCCCAAAAACAAATGTCAAGCTAGATAGGCACCCCAAAATTTCTCCAAATTTTATTAAAATTATCCCTAGTTTAAGAGGGGACCAAAATTATATTTTGCGGGGGGAGGGCAGAATTTTTGCATTATCTGGTAATTTTAATAAAATTATCCCTAGTTTAAATTAAATTTATAAGGGGGGCAAAAATTATATTTTTCGGGACGGCCCAGTATTTTTGCATTATCTTGAAATTTTACTAAAATTATCCCTAATTTATTATAGGAGGGGACAAAAACTTATATTTTGCGGGACACCTAAAATTAAATATTGCGGAGAGGCCCGAAGTTATATTTTCCGGGAGGGAGGACGAAAATTTGTAGTTCCGCTACTGAGATCGTGAGGCGTTTTTACCATCTCGGTACATTTTGTATGCGTTGATTACAAAAAGATTTCTCGAATTTATACTTTACGTACTCTATAAAACATTACTTGTATGAAAAAAAATATAAATATAAAATACATATTTAGAAGTAAAAAATAGTTTGGAAGATTATACTTGAACAATTTTATTTTAATAAAAAATATCAATGAAAATGAATTCAAAATTATTGTTTAATAAAAATTTTTTTACTTTGTCTACAGTTAAAATTGACTATTTTTTAAACAAATTTTAATGCAAATTTCATGCCGATATTTCTTACGGTTTGTTGAGGATTGGAAGACCAAGTGAAAGGAGGGGAAATTAACAGCACTAGTTTGGCACAGTTGATTTTAACAGTATGAGACACTGAGTCGATTCTATTAAAAGCCCTTAAGAACTAAACTTATTATTAAACAACCCGAAACCACTTAAGACTAAAAACAGGATAAACTAAATTTAATTAAAGCAAGAAAAAGAGAAAAAAACAGTAGCAGTTCAAATCTTGGTTGCGAAGCGCGCGGTGGTTGCTCAAGCGGAGCGGAGTTTTAAAACCAACTGACTTCTCGGCAAACAGCTGATTGCCGAGAAAGGACAGCGCTAAGGAGGGAGAGGTGACGAGGAGTCTTATGATGACGTTAACCATGTTATGGTTTTGACAACCCCGTCACCTCTCTCTTCCCTGGCCTAGGATCGATCGCGTAACGTCGCGTAGCTCGCGTGATCCGCAACACGGTTCAAGAGTTATAACGAAATGTCGCTAAATTTCGCGTTTGAGACCACTGTGGGCCGACGGGAACGCGTGACCGCGTGGGCGTTCCGCGAGCGGATCCGATGCGCGACTCTGGCATCCGAACGATAGATTTAGCCGGCGTGGAAGATATTTGCCGATCCGACGAAACGAAAGCTAATTTTCCGCCGACGGCGGTCGCTAGTATTGATCTCGATAGGTACGTTTCGACGGGCGGCGGACGTGGCCGCGTATCGATACATCGACTGCGCAGAATATGGAACGAGGGGTGGCTGGTCTATAGACTACGACGACGACGACGACGATGACGGGGCGGCCTCTAGTTCCTCGAATTGTGTCACAGAGGGCACAGACACAGGTGGAGCACGCACCCACACACACACACAGAGAGAGGTCGCGTCAGATCGACGTCATTTCGCCCGAAGGTGACGGTCATGGTTTCCAATTTTCATTCTAACGTCCCCCTCCCTCTTTCTGTAATGGATCCGAAAGTGTTCTGAGAACCGAGCCGAAACAAACGCGTCGGATGAACGAACCGCGCCCCCCCTTTTCCCGGAAAAACAAAAACAGAAGGCTGTCGAGGGGCGGCAGCAGAGAAATGACAGACAGCGTCACGTCGTTTACCACGGAATAATTATCCAATGGCCCAGTTTCGGGAGCCCGTCTATCTAAGCGAGTTCCTATGTATCCGATTCCGGGGCGACGTCTTCCTGTGCCGGAAATCGCCGGGAACATGATCCTCGCACACCCCTCTATCGCGAACCTAAACGACCCACTGCTGCGGCGACCCGGACCGGCAGACGTTTCTTTCAAATCCTTCAAACGTATCGAAATGCTCAGATAGCACGCGACGACGTGTTAAAAGCGTCTTTCTTACGACCATTTTAGGTCTAAACGTCTTGCGTCCTGAATAGAACCTAATCTGGAGACGTTGTTTGAAATAAGACGTCTGTTTCGAGATGTTTGGAAGACGTTTTAACGTCTGAAATAAGACGTTTCTAATACGACTGGTTGACTCTTTTAAGCTTTGTCTCTTGATACAAGTTGTTCTATATGTAATAAAAGTTTTCCTTTTTTTCATATAGTATAAATGGTTTTTTTAATGCAATATAAATCTTTTTTCCCGATATAATACAATTTTCTTTATGTAAGTTGTTTTCTTCATGTAATGTAAGTTTTCTTTCTTTATACCGTATACATTCTTTTTCCTGGGGGCCGAAAATTATATTTTGCTGAGGGGTCGAAAATTTCTAGTTCCGCCACTGAGAAGATCGCACAGCGAAACTGTGTTTCTCAAATAAAATAAACAAAAAAACAAAACACGTCCCACAGATACCTTGTTGCTCCCCTCTCTAAAGTTTTCTATTTTCTGATGGACTCGAAACTGCGACGCTTAGAATTCGTCGGAGTCCTTCATCTTCGAGGTGATCGCGGGGCTCCCTCGCGAATCCAGAAATCCGGACAATGGCGGCGATGCACGTGTGCGTGTTGATTTGAACGCGAGCGTGGAATCGATACGACGCGCACCTGGAGGAATTGTGTCCGACGGTCGATCCGATGAACATGCTCGGATTCGGTGCATGATGCATGCGCACGGACGTCTTCGAGCACAATGGGCTGGGATGGTACCCATTGTTTTCGATTGGCCCAGAAGCTACACGGACCGATGCGATGTATCCGTCGCCGTCGTTGTCCGACGTTGTGCGTGGCCTTGATCGTCGCCGGCCCACGAATCTAGGCCTTGTTCCTCATTCGGCATGCGACCAGCGAACAATGAGCTACCCCCTATATCGTTAATCGATCGGCGTTCGGTCGCTGGCGAACACTTTTTTTCCTCTCATCCTTAAAGCGGAAGTACCTCGAGCCATTTCGGAAATTAACGTGCGATCCGCGTCGGCTCTAGTTGTACTGGGTGTATCAAAATTATACAGGGTGTCCCAAAACTCATGTTAATGCCGAAAATGGGAGGTTCCTTGGGTCATTTGAAGCGACATTTTCCTTTACAAAAATGGCGATTGCGGCTTTGTTTAGGAAATATTAACGAAAAACACGGACCAATCAGAGCGCGACCTAGAGCGGCGAGCCGGTAGGCGAGTGTTGTCGAACGAATGAGAACCTCCCATTTTCGGCATTAACATGAGTTTTGGGACACCCTGTATATCGCGAATACCATGGAGGGATTCTATACCTCTGGATCGGTGGAGATCTGTTAAAAAATTGGACCGCAAAATTGACCTTGACCCTTTCTTTTAAGGTTAAAAAATTTTTTATCGTATTCATCGCAAGGAACAAAAGTCTCAAGGGATCAATGGATCTCAAGTGAACCGTCCTCTTTAAAAACGACTTTGAAGTTTCGTGAATTAATTTCTTCCATATGTCTACAGGGATTCCCAAAATGGTATAAACGTGTAGGGAATGATTCTACATGAGAAAATAAATTGAAAATATAGAATAAATTTTTTTCGTTTGACGCCTCGTTTTCGAGAAAATTCACTTTAAAAATCCGTCAAGTTCGCGTGCCTAACGTTTCGAACAAGTAGAATTAGTAGGTCATGAACAGACGCGTCAAACGATTGCCATTCAAGAGCACGCGTGTTCGCTGAATTTTCAAACATTAACTTCTCGAAACCGAGTCGTCAAATGAAAAACATTTATTCTCATATTTTCAACGAACTTTTCACTAACATATTATCAATTTATTTTCTCGTGTAGAATCATTCCCTCCACGTTTATACCATTTTGGGACACCCTATAGACATATGGAAGAAATTAGTTTATGAAACGTCAAAGTTGTTTTTTAAGAGAACGGTTGACTCGAGATTCATTGTTCCTGTGAGACTTTTACGATACGATAAAAAATTTTTTGACCTTAAAAGAAAGGTCAAAGTTAATTTTGCGGTCAATCTTTTTAACAGATCTCCACCGATCCAGAGGTATAGAATCCTTCCACGGTATTCGTGACATATAATTTTTATACACCCTGTACAGTCGGCTCTCGATATAGTACTCGCGGCAATATTCGGACGCTTGAAGGAGGGTGAGTTTTTCAATATTGGACCGTGCCGCTTGGATAGTTTCAAGAAGCTAGAAGATTACTGTGTGACTTGAGAAAAATTTTGGAAAAAGTAGACAATTTTGGAAAATTGTTTCATCTGGGTCTATTTTAAAAAATACCTTCTGCAGATAATTTTTTTTTAAACTTTCATTGAAAATTGTTCACTGTCCAAAAAATTTCAACTTTTTTTGGGGATTTCGATTCTCACTATGCAATTCTTATAGAGTTTTTTGCGCTGATTCCGAATCTGTCCTTAATTTTTCTGGTAGACGCACAGTTTTTGAGAAATTTGAGTTTGAAAAAAATACATATTTTTCAACTTTGAACAAATATTGTGATGTTATTATAAAAGATATTGAATTGATCTTTACAGCAAAAGATTACTTAGACTTTCCCGAATACAGTGATATCCAATATTAATACATTATGACTGTTTAAACATGTTTAAACGATCATTAATGACGCAGAGACACCACTTTTGCATCAATTTTTGACGATATTTTCGAATTTATCTCAAAAAATAATGGTCCAGCGGAAAATCGAACTGTACCACGCGATAGAGCAGACTTTTATCTTGAGAAATCTCCCTTTGGAGTTTGAAACGTCGACGTTTTTACCGAACGAGAAAGCAAAATATGTTCACCCGACATGAGCTGCCGCCAGTGGTGCTCTTCCGTCGTTCGACGGAATATTCAAATTTCTCAGAAACTGTGCGTCTAAGAGAAAAATTAAGGACAGATTCGGAATCAGCGCAAAAAAAAACTATAAGAATTGCATAGTGAGGATCGAAAAATTTTTTGGCTGTTGGACAGTGTTATTAGAAGTATGCAATTGGACCTCTTGATTCCTGGAAGTTTAATCCACCCGCAAAGTTCTTTCGGGTGGATGCCACCCCAAAGTTGTCGAGCATACATAACTTATCTTTACCGAGAACCCAAGGAATGCAAAGGGCTGAATTTCCCGATTGCTTAGGAATGCAAAGGGTCGCGCCGCCTTACGAATACAAAAAGGGCCGCCGGAGTTTTTGTAGGTCATGGGAATGCCGAGGGCTATAATTCCGAGTATCTTTGGGGATCGTAACAGTTCTAAGGATCGTTCAATGATCACTGTTCGACAAGGGACTTAGGAATACGTGGATCTATCTGTACGGCTTTAACAGTGTAAAGGGTTCCAGCCGTAATGGTCTCACGAGTACAGATAACAACCATTGTTTGGAATCACGGGGATTTAAGGTCTTGGGAATGCGGAGTACGATTAGGATAGTTGCTCCTATTATTTGGCCTGTTCCTATCAATGGTTCCTTTTTAAATGAGCAGTAAAACTTGCAAAAAAAAATAAATAGGAGAACTATTTTTCATCAGACTGAACCATCAATGTGAAATAATCTTTATTTCAATATCAACAAAATTTTCTTCGTTACGAACAAGAATATTGCAGTTTTCAATCGTGGAATTGTCGAAACACCGCCGAAAAAGCAACGAGCCTGTTCGTTGTGTCGATACGCTAATTGGTCGGCAGTTTTATCGATTTGTCATTAGTGGCAGCGATTTCCGCCCGTATAAATTCACTCATTAAATTACGACGGCTCAACGAAAGATAGACAGGAAGACGGGGGGGGGGGGGGGTATTAAAGCGAGAATAAAGATTTATCATCGTTCATCGCTGAAAAATTGTTTGGCCTATCGCGAAATCCGCGATCCCTTTTATTCGCTAATAAATGCAATTGTTGTTCGGCCTGCGGCCGGCGTGCCGACAAGCTAACGGCGGATTATTATTTCCCTGGAACGTGTCGTCGTCGCCATTTTGTTCGTCCATTATTACCGCGCGCATTGTGCTCGGCGAGATAATTTCGTTGCGCCAAGAAATTTCCACGCGGATCTTTAAAGAAGCTTCTTTGCAGACCGGCCGGGCCGAGGAACGATGGTTTACGTCAAGTTTCTCAAAGTAATTTCCCGACAGGTTCGCACTGAAAGCTCGCCGCGATTCGCGCGGCTCGTTAATTGCTCGAGGAACAAAAAGGGACAGACGATCTTCGCGCGCAGTCCTCTCTGATATTCCATTTTTCTGTCCTGCTGTCCTCCTGTGTGCCCGACTCGGCCCGACGGCGCGGCGCTGCGCGACTCGCGGTTTCATTTACCCTTCTGCAAACATTCGGCGTTAATTGCCCCGGTTCTTGCGGGAGCCTGAACAACCTTAAATAGATCGCGCCGCTTACGGCTCGTCCGACGAAACCGGTGTCGAATTAATTTTTTTCCATTGACGCCCGTGCGCGATCGCGCGGTGGCGCAGAGACAATATTTCGAGCTGAAGGAACATGAAAATGGTCCTCGCCTTTTTCCACAGAGCTCGAAAACCGTAATTATGTCCTTCCTCTTTGGCGACGCTTCCAGCGAATCGAGGACGAATTAAGACTGCAATTCGATCCGAATTAAATCTCGCGTTTTACAACTTTCCGAAAACTTCTATATGGCGCGAACCCATTAAGTTTATCCGGTGTACTGCTTCGCCATCGTCGAGACCCTCGAGGTCCTCCGTTCGCTTCCGTTCTCCATTTATTGGCTTCCCGTGAAACGGTGCTGACTTCCCACTCTGTTCTCTTCCAGTTTATTTTTCGTATGCTCCACGTTACTTTAAACGTATTCCTTGTACAGTCGGTAACAGCCAGGAAATCGTACGCCGTACAGGCTGTTCCATTTGAAGGTACAATTATGGTGGTCTTCTGCGGGTGCTTCAGAGGTTTCAAGGTGACCCGCAGGTCATTTTTATACGAAACTCTGTGTTTGTATTTAGATGAGATGCTTCAGATATTTCAAGGTGACCTTCCATCATTTGTATATGGAATTGTGTATTTGTATTTAGTTGAGGTGCTTCAGGGGTTTCAAGGTGACCTTCCATCATTTGTGTATGGAATTGTGTATTTGTATTTAGATGAGGTGCTTCAGTGGTTTCAAGGTGACCTTCCCTCATTCGTCTATGGAATTGTGTATTTGTATTTAGAGGAAGTGCTTCGGAGGTTTGAAGGTGACTTTCCACCATTTTTATACAAAATTTTGTGTTTGTATTTAGATGAGCTGCTTCAGATATTTCAAGGTGATCTTCAATCGTTTTTATACAGAATTGTGTGTTTGTATTTAGATGAGGTGCTTCAGAGGTTTCAAGGTGACCTTCCATCATTTTTTATACGGAATTTTGTGTTTGTATTTAGCGTGTAGTCCATTCCAAGGTAAATTCATTGACTCGTTCATCGTCGAAACTTATCTGCGTCGAACGTTTTCGCAGTTACCTGTTCTATTGAAAAGCACCATCATCTCCTAATACGGCGCATCGACGCAACGAGTGTGCTCCATTCATCACATTTTTCTGCTACGATTTTTTTTTTCCATCGAGAGAAAGAGAAAGTGGTTAAATGACCATCACCTATATAAAGGACGTTGACCCCGGCGGCCCCCCTGAACGACCCTGACTCCCGTAAATGGCCGACTAGAGATTCGGACCAGCCTCTCTCCCTACCTCGTAAATTATCCGCCGCTCGACTTTCTGCCTTCAATTTCTTTCTCCGTCTACCGAGCCGCTCCCGTTTCTCTACCGCCGCGTCTTTTATCGCTCGATCTGCATACGTTTACACTGGAATCGCTGTCAGCACGATACATATACATACCGAGAGGCTTTTTATGGCGTTTCGTATACATATTTCTTTTTTCTGCCTCGAACTGGGGTCCTGGACCCCAGGGCAAACGTAGAACACCGCGAATTAGCCTCGACACGTGGGGAATAGCTGGCTACAGCGCAGCGCGGCGTCGAGCAATTCGGGTGCCACCATCTTGCTAATTTGTTTTTTTTTAGACATTTCCATTGAGTAGATATCTAAATTTTTTTTAGTGCCATTTTGGCGTTAAGTAATTGCAACTACCAATTACAATTACTGATAATTGTAGAACTAAAAGTACAATTACTTGTAATTGCAGAAATAAAAGTACAATTACATGTAATTGTAATTGTAATTGCAATTACTTTGGCTCAACCAGTAATTGTAATTGCAATTACTTTGGCTCAACCAGTGATTGTAATTGCAGACAACAATTACAATTACGGTGATTTGACAAGTAATTGCAATTATTTATTTATTATTTATTTCTGCAATTGCAAATAACAGTAATTGGTAAGTAATTGTAATTGTAATTGAAATTACTTTTTGCCCAACTCTGGCGAAACTACAATACCGCAAGATCCCGTAACGGGGGGTCTAAAAGTTTTGTATTTATTATTTTGTAATTTAACTAAAATTAACCCCCGATTTAAATTAAATTATAAGGTGACCCAAAATTATATTTTGCGGGGGGCCTAAAATTATATTTTGAGGGAGGGGTGTACAAAATTTTTGCATTATCTTGTAATTTTACTAACATTATCTCTAATTTAAATTAGATTAAAGGTATAAAATCTCGATCCTATAAAAATATCGAAAAAAAAGGGGACCGAAAATTATGGAGGAGGGCGAGAACTTGTAGCTCCGTCACTAGTTAGGATTCTAAACATACAGCTTCGTACAAGAAATCTTAATGTTTGTAATCGAATTTTTTCATGCTAAAGATTATACATGATACGATCGAGATTGAAAGAATTTCAAAATCTACAGAGATTCTTCGGTAACAAAGGGACGGATAGATACCGACGATAAAGCGAGTAACACGATGTCAGAGATAATTGAATAATAAATCTAAAGAAGCGATACAATTGAACTTACTATTGTATTTGTATTGTATTGTCTTTTTGAACGTTTATTTATTGTCTATTTATTATTTATTTATTGTTCTTTAAAAAAAGTCTTAAATATAATGAGTACCATCGAGATTTACTGGAAATGGTGATGGAACTTTACCGATAGCTATTTTATCCATAGAAAGTGATTTTTACAATATTGTGTTACGGATGACGAACAATTACTTAAAATCATATCTGGCAGGAACCGCCCTAGATAAACGCACAATTCACCCTAGATAAAATTCGTTCAGTCTAAACCCAAATAAACGCACGACCCACTGGACGTCGACGAGACACGATTATTATTTTAAGATAAAGACAAGGACCATCCGTTCTTTCCACGAGTTCTGACAAATACCACCTGTCGTTACAAGGGTATATAAACCCTTGTATTTCTGTACTCGGGGGGGCTAGTACTTCTGTAGTCACGAATCGTGTCGCGTCGTGCTGTATCTCGTAGAATCGACCTCCAGTGAGATCGGGCATCAGTCCCCTTCGATCAAATATTACCATATAGATTCCGCGAGTCGGTCTAAAATCTATTAAGCATTTAAAGTCATTCCGAGACCCCCCCCGCATTGCCAGTGCGTCAAAACCGAGCATCTTAGTAAGGTAGCAGTCTTACCTTTCTATTCTTTCATTCTTTTCAACTTCAATAATATCGCGACATTTACACAAATGTAACAAACTCTATTGATAGAATATACTAGTGTTTTACCGATAATTCAGTATAACTTCTTAAACCCATTATTATCGTCCAGTATCCTAATAGAACAATTGAACGTTCCCACATGATACAATCTAACCGCTCGGGTTGTATCAACTAAATTATATTAGTTACGAGGCCCACTAACTTTCCTAGCGACTCCCTGACAATCGTATCAGGTTCGTTCGCGACATTTAAATCATCCACCAAAGATTTATCCAACCTCCCAGTGGCTCCCCAATTTCGCATTGGGTTCGTCCACGAAAGTCACACCGTCCTAGCGGCTCCCTGACAATCGTATCAGGTTCGTCCGCATCCAAACAGCTCCCTGATTTCGCATCAGGTTCGTCTGTGATCTCATCCAACCTATAAGCGGCTCCCTGATTAAACATCAGGTTCGTTCGCATCCTAACGGCTCCCTGACAATCGTATCAGGTTCGTCCGTGCCTTCTGTCAACCTCCTAGCGGCTCCCCAATTTACCATTGGGTTCGTCCGCGCTGTTTTACAACCTCCTAGCAGCTCCCTGACAATCGTATCAGGTTCGTCTGCGCGTTACTCCCAGTGACTCCCCAATCTACCATTGGGTTCGTTCACGAAGTTTCAACTATCCTAGCAGCTCCCTGACAATCGCATCAGGTTCGTCTGCGCTTGACTCCAAACCTAGAGGCTCCCTGACAATCGTATCAGGTTCGTCCTCGCAGTCTATAATCCTAGCGGCTCCCCAATCTAACATTGGGTTCGTCCGCGCACCTCAACTAACAAATTGAGACCATATTCCTAGAGTAAAAACCCTTCGCCGGCCACTCGAGCTGCTCGCGGCCCTGGCTCGTAACAATTGTATCATGCTGTCACAAGCATTTCCGAGTTGTTTGTTCATTGGTGACTACTTCGGAGGCTGAGGAATCTCACATGGACGTATTTTTCCGAAGAAGTAAGATATAACAGCGGAAATGACGCACGAGATTTTCATTTATCTCAAGGAAAAATGGTGGAAACATTTGTTAAACCCCGATTTTTCTATGAAAATGCAACTTCAATCCGAAACGACACTTTTTGAGATACAAAACATAAAACGCAAAATTCCCGATGTAATCATGTTTCAATCGGATTTTCGAACTCCTCGGACAGACAGCGGTGCTACTAAAATTAAAGAACAGTCTAGAAACAGCGACAGCGGAACTAATAATTTTAGTAAACTTACAAGATAAGAAATGCAAAAATTCTGCTCCTCCCCACGCAAAATATAATTTTCGCCCTCAACCCACAAAATATAACTTTAGGCCCTTCGCAAAAAATATAATAATTAGAGGCCCCCAGATAAAGAGCAATTTATATTATTATAAGGAAATAAAACTTATATTATCTTAAAAAGCAGTTTACACAAAGAAAACGCATATTACATAAAAAATACTTAATTTAAATTGGGTATAATATTAGGTTGGGGAAAAAGAAATCCATTATTTTTGCGCGAACTTCAAGACTTTATTTAACACGTTACGGATTGTCCGATTTGGGTCAAATATGCACAGTTTTGTTCTATAATTTGTTGCCATTTTAAAGGTAGCTTCATAATGCCTCTCTCATAGAAGTCTTGGTTCTTATTGGCGAAAAACTCTTGTAATCGATTTTCAATCGATTGACAATCTTCTCTTGATGCCAATTTCTTATCACTCAGGAAGTTTTGCAATGCGAGAAAAAGATGGTAATCGCTTGGTGCCAGGTCCGGACTATATGGTGGATGCATTAAAACTTCCCAACCAAGCTCCCGGAGTTTTTTCAAAGAAAAACTGTAAAATGTACCGAATTTTCTCTTTGTTCACTTCGATTTAAAAAATTTTTAAAACACAGCAAAAGAATTTTTTTAGTGTAAAATGTCACCTTGACAACGAGCATAAATCTGAAATTGTTTGACCGATACTTTACGAGATATCGATCACTACAGCCATCTACCAAAAAAATAATGGATTTCTTTTTCCCAACATTAATATTATAATATTAATAATATTGATAATGCTCTCGGCGCAAGGTTCGATCAATATTTAATGTTTAAAGCAAATTTGCGAGTTTGCTATTTACATTTTCGACGTTTCGATCCTAGTTTGGATCATTTTCCCGAAAGATGAAAAAACCGCGTCTGTAAAAAGTTTATTAATATTTGATTATTTTTAACTTAGTTGAATATGGGTTAAATCACTTTACAAAATTCTGTAATACAAATCTTACGTGCTTTATAAAAATTAAAAGATTGAAAAGAATATCGCGACAACGTGTTGTTGGTTTGTTGTCACACACGACACTGGGGTAAAGTCATTTTTTTTATTAACCATCATACGATCGAGACTACAAGTAAACATTAATATTATATTAATGAAAATTAAAAGATATAATGAATGCAAAAATGATGGGCCCCCGTCCGATTAGGGGTGTTGCGGCGTTGTAGATCCGCCAGGGGCGGCGAACGAGACAGACAAAAATGTCCGGAGGCCATGCTTCCGGATCAACCTCCGTTTCCGGGGCGAATTCCTCAGGGTCCGCGTCGCGTATCATGAATATGAAAGTTTCCGAGTCGTCGTCGCAGGAGCACAGGCTGTGCAACGTTCTCCTCTCCACGGAAATAATAAATCTCTTTCATCCGACTATCACCTTTGTTTTCGCGAAGAATGTGTACGAAGAAAGACGGTGGAAAAAGTTTAGGGGGACGGCGCAGCTGAATTCAGAGGCGGTCTCGAGCCGTGGAAACAAGCCCGGCCCCGGCCATTAGGTAGAGATACTCTCTTCAAAAAATGTCTCGGCCGCGCGAGGTCATTGGGTAAATGGGTCAAGTCGACGCGCAGGTACTCCACCGTGCACTTAGCTATGCAGATTGCACGGGACGGTTGCAGTCGGCGCGGCGTGGCGCACGTGCGAGTGCTCATTTATGAATTATGGGCGCGCGCGTGTTCGATATTCGCCGCTCCGAGCGCCGCCCGTGGACGTTTAATTAATTACCGCCGCGCCTTTTGCCTCTGCTAAAAATTTACAATCGACACGGTTCGTCCTGCACGCCTCCCTCCTCCCCCCATACGCCCATCATCGTTGTCAAACGTTTGAGCTGTTCCCACGCGGATAGTCGTTTCGCTTATACAGTGACTCCGAAAAATATTCGGACACTAGGTATAACTAACTTTATGATTTGATAATTCGATTGTTGATAAAGCAATCGCCCTGGGAATTGTTTCTAGCAATATAACATTTATTAATGTTGATAAACGTATATGCTTTATTTGAAAAATATACATACGTTTCATAATAAAAATTATTAAACGAAATAATGGACCATTTGTGGCTCACAAAAATATTCGGACAATATTAATTTTTTCTATTTAGATAAT